>JAEIJG010000330.1:0-32640 GCA_037289395.1 Beauveria scarabaeidicola | reverse complement strand
TCAACCTCGTCTGCAGGTGCTGCAAGAATGGTCTGATGCGCAGTTACAGAAGCAAGCCACCGCCGCCCGGTCCATGCCCACAGCGATTCGTCAGCGGGTCGCCGCACGGCATATTCTTGAATTCTTCACTGCCCATTCAGTGGCCGAGTGCCTAATGCGTATAATGGACCCCTATTATACTATTAATAACCCCTCCAGCACAATTGGATGCGCCTCTTTCTGCCTACCTAATCTTGTTCATCTATTGATGAGTTTAAATGTACATGCGACACAATGCCCGATACTCATCTACCCGCCGCTTCATCAGCATCAACAACTCTCGACAACTCAACTCAACTCAACCTCGACCGGGATCAACAACCCTCATGTGAGACACCACCCATGCGGGTCGCAACACATTGACGCGCACCAGGCCCCGACCGGCGACGGCTGCCTGCCCTCCCAACCGCCGTTCCAGGCTTTTCCTCGGGCCTCTTCCTTGTTTTTGCAACCCCTGTCCAACTGGGTCCGGCCTGGTCCAGAACATGTTGTGGGCTCCTGTCCTCGTACTGTAGCGTCGCACCCGGTTGCCGTCAAAGAGAGATCAAAAGAATGATTAAAGAAGAAAGGAATTTTTAGATGAATCACAAACAATGAAAAGATGGCGAGATTTCAAGGCCTGGAACCAGCGAATCAAAGAGACGGGGTCCAAACATCTCAGATGGGACGTCCTTTGTCTCTGAGCCCTTGTTACCCTTGTTACTAATCAACGCCTTGTTGATAACCTTCCTGGCACCTGCTACCTGGCCTTTGCCTACCACGCTATGCTTGCTTCACCACCACATCGCCACAACCACATCGCCACCACGGCACCACCACATCGCCACCGATGCAGCAGCCATGCACCCGTCCTGAAACGGCATCCTTGATTTTGTTCCCCAGCCGTCATTGGCCTGACAATGGCCTCCCATTTGCACCATGCAAACCTCGCGACCTCTTTGCTCGCATCCGCATCTCGGAACCTCTCTGCTTCCCCTCCAAAGCCTAGCCCTTTCAGCGTCGCATTCGAGACGGGCCCCTTCCCCCAAAACCCGCCCTACCGACGTCGCGGCCAGATTTCCCGTTCAAACCTAATTTCCGCCCTTTCTTTTTATTTTATTTTTCCAAATCCCCTGCCCACCCATTGCCGGCGTGCTATTCCCACCCGAGGCCTCCTGTTGATACGCTGCGTGCGCCGCCGAGCCAGCAAAGAGACATTCAAATTAACAAGCGTTGAAAAAAAATAAGCAGTCAGACCATTCTGCTCAGCCAACTGATCACTGATCCGCTAACGAATGAATGCCATGACTTGGCTGCCTGATAGCCACCCACCATCCATCTACAGACAACATGATAACATCCACTACACCAAATCATGCGCGCCAGCCTTATTTAGTCCGTCAGGCAACTCGAGCCTCGAGCGGGAGAAACACCGCCGAGCAATGCAGGCAATCGTGCCCACGCATGTCTAAAGCCTGCCAGGGATGCTGACCGCAGTCCATTGTTAACAGAGGTCAAGATATGTCTTGTCAATTCTTGCTACCAACAGAATCTCCACTCAAACTCGCCGATCCGTCCTGCACCAGCGATCTGCACTCTTTGGGTCTTATTGATGATTTATTGCATAAGTTATAACCATCCCTCGTGCCTGAATCTCAACATTACATTCATAACCAAACTGGCAAGACACACAAATTGCTCTTATGCAATGTTATTCTTTCTCCACAATGACCCTCGATGATACATGCCAGTTAGTTCAACAGTCGTCCTCTTTCTTTGGTCACATCACAGCTTCCTCACCGCTACGTGAGGTCAATCACCGGTATAGCAGCCCAACGCTCGCTGCGGCACGCATCGCAGAACAAATAGTCTGCCGGGTTATGCAGCGTACACACTGAACACGCCCATCCCACGCCGCCGCGTCCACTCCCACTCCCACTCCCACTTCTGGTCGCCGCAGCATCCTCGTTTCGACGCCTGCGCCTGCGACTGCCCTGCACCGTCGTCCTCGGCCTTGGCGCCTCGCCCATGAGCTCGTCGAGCGCCCGCGCAATCGCCACATCATTTGCCCTGTCCTCCTCCGCCCGCGTCCGGAACCCGTTGCGCCGCGCCGTCTCCCCCATGACCCTGATCTGCGCCTCGTCGAGCCCGTTCGCGCCGCAGCCCTCGAGCGCTCTCCTTCTGCGCTCCGCCGCCTCGGCCGCCGCCGCGCGTCGCGCTTCCGGCGTCGGCGCCGTTCTGCTTCCTCCGAGGAGACGACCACCACCACCGAAGGCGCCTTCCCCGCGAGACAAGACCGGACCCCGTTCGCGCACCGGCGCCGCCGCCACTGACGAAACCCCACTACCGCCCAGACGACGGCCCTCGGAGGAGACAAACGACGCGCCGCTGTAGCCGGCCAGGGTCAGCGTCATGTGCTCGTCACGCAGCTTCTCCCACAGCGCGTGAAAGGCGGCGTTGTGGGGGCCAATATCGTTGTGGCACAGCTCGTGTAGCATCGTGTCAAGCACCTGGTCGAACTTTGCAAACTCCGTCTTGTCGTCGTGATGGCGCAACCGTAGACAAATCTGCCGCCCGTGGTTGACATTCAGGCCTAAATCCCCCCGCAGAAACGTATCAGTGACATGACGGGTGCGCGTAATCGAACCAAGTGCAAAAGGGGGAACAGTTTTACAAGATGGAGATCGTAAACGTACCTAATAGATTGTCTTGGTCGGGGTAAAACTCGGCCAGCTCGCCCACCCGCCACCGGTGGCTGCGCATAATCGGCTTCACGGCCGAAGCGATGAGCTTGAGCATCCGCAGCGCCTCGGCGGCGCGCGGCAGGTGCGCCAGGTGCACATACGATCCAATCAGTTGATCTTGCTCCGGCATTATTCTCGTCTAGGCCTCTCTTGAATGTGATGAGATGATGTGATGAGAAAAGAAAGCCGCCCGCAGCGGGGAGCTGGTGTCACGACATGCTGCCTGGTCTGTCGTGCGTTTTTGCAGTGTGCGTTCTTTGGCCACCTGTGCGCACGATGGAAGGACAAGGTGGGTCAGCATTGATACACGGGCGGCGGCTAACACGACAACCAGTCTGTTGCCTGATGAGGGCGGGTGCTTTGCCAAAAGAGTGGTTGACAAATCAATATGTCCATTAGATGATTCTTCTACGAACTTTCATCATGCTAATGTCGTTCATATGCCTGAAAAAAAAAAATGAGGCATCGCAGGGCTAAGCAAGATGCCGCCGACCTAGCATTACAAGTTCACAACAGACAAGAACATGGTGTGAAAGCCAAGAGAGCTTATACATGTATAATTATGACGTTTTTTTCCCAACACCATCATACCTTGGTCGCCAGCGCTCTCAGACGAACATACGAAATCATCTCCCCTCCTTCCCCATCATCACACACCACCCGCAGCGCCTCCGCCGCCTCCCTCACTGCATCCTCCCGCTGCTCGCCCTCCGGCACGCTCTCCAGAATGACGCTCCCAAACAGCCTGACCCATCCCTCCACGCCCCCTCTATCCGCCCTTGTCGGCCGCCACTCCCGCTCCACGCGGTCCACGCGGAACCCGGCCCCCTCGAGCGCCGCCGTCGCCCACGCCTCGTCGGGGAAGAACCACGGGTAGTGCCGGTCGACGACGGCCGGCAGCCCGCCCGGCGCCCGCCGCGCGCACGCCATCAGCAGCGCCGCCGCCATCTCCTTGACGTTGCCGAGGCCGCCCATCTCAAAGGCGAAGACGCCGCCGGGCGCGAGCGCGGCGTGCACGGCGGCGAAAAAGGGCCGGCGCGCCGCGGCGGGGCGCAGGATCCAATGCATGGCCGCGTTGGAAAAGACCTTGGTGAATGTTGCTCTTTGCAACTCGGGATTGCTCTGTATCTTGGTTGCGTCGAGGACTGTTGTGGTTTTTGTCAGCTGCTCGCCTCTGAGTGATATGGCTCCGGGGGTGTGTTGCTGATGCATGCCTTCAAAGGTCGCGTTGGCGTGCTCTTTGCACAAACTTTTGGCGGCGTCAATCATGGCTGCTGAGCTGTCAATGCCGTGGATGGTTCCTTTTCCTTGGGATAGCACCTTGGCAAATTCTAGGTTCAAGATGCCATCTGGTCGTTTTTGATTGAGAAGGGGGCGGCGCGTCAGCTTCCCTCATCTCCGCTCGTAGAGTTCGCCGCCCATGTAGACTTACCGCCGCAGCCAATATCCAGTACAACATCGTCTTTTTGTAAATCAAGCCATTGAGTCACCTTGCCTGCCAACTTGGGTACGAATGATGCCGAGTGCTGGTAGTCCTAGCATGACCGTCAAGTTGGAGAGGTTGGTATTTGCGGGGTTCAGAGCCTCGGCGTGCCACTTACACCAGAATGCCAGTGATCCTTGCCTTGCTCGGCCATTTCTGTCAACAAATCAAATCAAATCGTGAAGAAAGTGGTATATTGAAATGGAGTTTCGGGAGCTCTTTCAATGGAGAAACGTTGGCACTGGTTTTCTTGCCAATGCACAGGAGAAAAGCGCTGTTATGGCTTATTATATAACGCGCCATCGAACTTGTCGGTCGCCGAGATCGGAGCCTCTCTAGCCATAAGTTCAAGGATTCGCAGACACGAATTTTCTATGGACACGTCGGTGTACGTCACAGAGTCCAAATTCCACAAATCAAGCATGTCAAGAATTCTGACATGATGCAAAGGGGGCTGTATTGGATTGGCCAGGACATCGCCAAGGGTCAAATTTATGCTCAACGCTTCTGTCTTAGTCTAACTCCAGCAGCTTGAACTTGTCGTTGCCGAGGGCATCCTCTACTCTCTTCATCAAGGTAAGCACCTTTTCTTCCTCCAGTCTGCGTCCAATCACCTGTACGCCGATGGGAAGGCCGTGCATGTCATCGGCGTTGTAGTGCCTGTACGCGCCGCGGGCCACGCCGTTGAGGCTGCGGACGTTGAAGCCCTTGGGCAACTGGTCCTTTTCCTTATCAACGTGCGTTACAGGAATTACACCAGCAGTGTAATCGAGCTGAAATTGTTAGCAAAATTGCACTTCGAGTATTTTTGCATCATGGAAGACGAACCAGGTTGAAGAGGAATGTGTAGCCGCAACTGCTGCATGCGTCGTGCATGCCGCCGTGAGGAACAGCAGGAGTGGCATTAGGAGGAGCGATAATAAAGTCAAAGCCCTTTTCCTCCCAAAATTCGAACCATCTCCGCTTGTATACCTCGCGCTTGGCAATCAGCTGCCAGTACTGGAAGGTTGTTTTAGGGTGCCAGTTGCGGAGGATACCGGCCCAGACAGGATCACGGCAGACATATCGGAGCCAGAGATAGTGCACATATTTCAAGACACGGGGGAGCTTGAAGTAGAATCGCATCTGGGCCACGCCGCGATCGTTGCCCTCGCCGGTGCGGAAAAATGACATGGCCGTCTGGACACCATCGGCGTCAAGCAACTGTGAAGCGATCTGCAGTGCCTCGTAGGGCTCGGGAGGCGTAATGTTGTCTATGATTTCGTGGCCCTCGACACGGAGAGCTCTTATCGTCATCTCGAGAGCGCGAGCGCAAGCAGGGCTCGGGTCAACGACACCATCAGTGCGCATGACACCCACACGAAGTTGCTTCTTTTCGGAGTAGGCTTCTTCAACGTCGGATCTCCACGGGATGGGGTGGACAGAGTAGTCATATTTCCAAGGCATCATCTGGACAATGGAGCGCGTAAAGTAAGTGAGATCGTTGAGAGTGCGGGCCATGGGGCTGTACACGGCAGGAATACCATCCTGGCCGGGCATGCTGGTGCGCGTACCCAGCTTCATCCAGCGGCCGGTTGAGCACTTCAGAGAGTAGATGCCAGAGAAGTGCGCAGGGCAGCGGACACTGCCAGCAACATCACTGCCGACACCAATCCTGCCGCCGAGCGCTAGCAGAGCGCCTTCACCACCAGTGGAACCGCCGGGTGTATAATTCTGGTTATAAGGGTTCGTGGATGTGCCCCAGACATCGTTGGCGGACTCAAAGCTGAGGAGTGTAATGGGAACGTTGGTCTTGACGTATGGAACGGCACCGGCGTCCTTTAGTATGCGCGCGGTAGGGCCGTCAGCGCCCTTCATGCCGACAAAACGGCTGTATCCGACGGTGCTGTCGTAACCAGTGACATCCACTGTGTCCTTCAAGCTGACGGGGATTCCAGCCAAGGGGCCCTTGAGGTTGATTGAGCCGTCCGTCACCCATTTCTCAGCCGATTCGAGGAGAATTTCCGTAACACAGTTGGTCTTTTCTTGAGCCTTGAAGGCGACCTTGCCATAGGTGTTGAGGATCTGCGTGACTTTGCTGGGATTTTCGTGAACCTCTTTGACCAGTTCCTGGATTGGCTTGTTGACAATCTCCTTGTCTAGGACGCTGAAAGGGCCATGATAGGACTTGAGGGCGCGAATCCGGGTCGCCCGTTCTTCTTGCTTGGTGCGGCTATCGATTTTTCAAGCGTCAGAGTGGGAAGAGACAGGAATCGTGAAGCTGCAGACATACCAGTCACGCCTGTGCTGGAAATAATCCATCGAGGCTATAAGAGGGGCAGTTTCCAGCGCAATTGACTGCTGTGAGCTTGGAAGAAGAAGAAAAGAAGAAGGTATTTAAAGTGTGGACTGAAGCAGAGTCTGGTGTTAGTTTGGGTTGCTCATAATATATGTCCTGTTCAAGTCACGAGATTTGGGGTAATTCGGGGAAGGAGTGTCCTGCCAACCCGCCAAACTGCCTCACGGAGGATGCTGCGAATGAAGCTGGTCTCGCTCCGGGGACGCGCGGGTT
Organism: Beauveria scarabaeidicola; assembly: GCA_037289395.1. Lineage (NCBI taxonomy): Eukaryota > Fungi > Ascomycota > Sordariomycetes > Hypocreales > Cordycipitaceae > Beauveria > Beauveria scarabaeidicola. Next base: position 25,844 of record JAEIJG010000330.1, on the reverse strand, counting down.
TAGCGGGGTGCTCCGCTCGGAGCCTGTAGAGCCGTCACTAACAGTTACCGCCGAACCGGCCCTGTTAGCTGTACGAAATTACGAATATTAGCTGCTTCCCCGCAAGCGCCACCGCGCTGTGAGTGGATGGCTTCAAGGGAGTAGTTGGGGAAATGGGGGCCTTTGATGCGCCGAGGGTGGCGGTTCTGAGGGGGCTTTTAGAATTTTGTTTCAGAGCCGGAAGGCCAATCAGTGTATTTGATAGACTGCGTGGTATGATGACCTGGCCGAGACGACAGGATGAAGCTGAAATTTCCTTGAATGCTACTACTTGTTTTTCTTGTATCGATCCTGTCCATGCAGTCATTCTCGGCAGTGCCTAAATCTCCAATTTGTCTGGTTGCGCCTGCCAGGTCGGAGTAGTTTGGCAGCTACGCCGAGCTTTACGCCGGAGCTCAAGACGTTTATGCAGCCTGTGTTTCGATGCTGTCTCCGAGAACTTTTGACTACCCTGCAACAGACTAAACCAATGCCTTCTCGCACAACTTTCAAGATCTGTTGGTCATGCATGTTGTGCTGTCATATTGTTAACTTCAGCTAGATCGATGCTATTGTGGTACTACCTAATTCCCTGGTATAGCTCTTCTACACAACGTGTTGCTATTGCTTGATTAGTTCATCGCCAAGCTACGGATTACTCCGTAGACTGACAATGAACACCGGCTATGAAAAGTAACACCCGTGAGCCGAAAAAACGATATCGACAACCACGTTATAATAGGAACATTCCCTCGACTTCGAAATACAACGCGTTTCAACGTTTTAAAAGGCCGCCTTTTCAGAACACGTGAGCATGCCTCATGGGCCGTGGCACATGTCTTGTTGACATCCTGTGGCGCTAGGTGCAGTGGACGACTGCCCCACCAACGCCAGGAGCCAAACAAGGCGCCGTTTTGGGCCAGAAAAAGTAGAATAGCGTCACTCGACTCCTCTTTCATCCCATCGCACATGCAACGGCTATCTTGATCATCATGCCGGTGGACGAGCAGCAATTCATAGACCTGGTCAGTCGTCTTTATGCTTCAAGTCGTCGTTGGAACCGCTATTTTACTGACGCATATGACCTTGCAGCTGGGAAAGATTCCCATGCAGTTCCGACAATATACGAACAATGCGGCCGAAATCATAGACAAAGGCGTCGACCGCGCCGCCGACGCCGTTCGTGATGCCTTGAGCTCCCAGACATGGATTCCTGACTCGGTGAGACCCGCGCCACCAATGAAGGTGCCCGCCGTCGTGGTGTCCGTGTCAACATGGGAGCAGGCTCAAGATTGGGTCTCAAAACACAAGATCCTCACGGGTGTCATTGTCGTCATCTGCGGTACTGTCATCTTCAAGGGCTTCAAAAAATCCAGGTCCATGCGCAAAACGCGCCGCGCCAAGCGTGCTAGGAATGGTGGGCGGACTGAAGTCGTCGTTATCGCCGGCTCGCCCACGCTGCCCCTGACCAAGTCCCTTTCACTGGACATGGAGAGAAGGGGTTTCATCGTATACGTCGTCTGCGATGCGCCCGAGGATGAGAGAATGGTGCAGTCCTACGCGCGTCAAGACATCAGCCCTTTGAAGATTGACACAACGAATGTGAGTATAGGCCATGTACCACGGGCGATTGGCTCAGAGGCCGATGCTAACTCGAACTGCAGCCTCCTAGCGCCGGATCTGCCATCGAGAAATTTGCGGCGTACCTCCGGTCGCCGCATGCTCCAGGTCCTCAAATGAAGCCGAACCAGCTAACTCTGCGATCCGTCATTCTCATCCCGAGCCTCCATTACCAGACCTCGCCGATTGCAACGATACCACCCTCAAGCTTCGCTGACCTATTCAACACCCATCTCCTCCACCCAATTCTCACCATTCAGGCTTTCCTCCCGCTACTTACTTCCCGACTTCAGCCCATTGGCGAGAAATGGGTGCCGCCCAAGGTCATGGTCTTGACGCCCTCCATCATATCGTCCATCAACCCTCCGTTTCACGCCCCCGAAGCCACCGTCTGTTCTGCGCTTTCAGCCTTTACGGAGGTTCTGACGGCCGAGCTGCGGCCTCTTGATATTTCCGTGACGCACATGCAGTTGGGAACCTTTGACTTTGCCGGCTTTGTCCCTGCCCGAAATCTGGCCATTGGCCAGGGCCAACACACGACCGGCCAGCCTCAGGAGACGCTCGTCTGGCCTGACGGTGCTAGACATGTCTACGCGCGCAACTTTGTTGCGCAGACGAGCTCAGCCATTTCCGGCGCGCGCATTCGTGGCTTCAAGGGAAGCTCGCTGCGCCGCTTGCACAACTCTGTGTTTGACGTCATGGATGGCTCCATCACTAGCGACACGGTGCGTATAGGTCTTGGATCTAGCGTTTATGGCTTTGTCGGCCGTTGGGCTCCACGTGGACTTGTTTCATGGCTGATGGGCATTCGCCGCGTCGATGAACTGTCTACCTGGAAGGCTAGCGAGGAGGGGTCCTCTCGTACGCCCAGCGAAGACGGTGATACTGGCAGCAATGAATTCATCGCGGTACCGTCAGAGATTAATGCCTGGACGTCGGAAAGAGAGAGCAATCTCTGGACGCCCGCCAAAGAAGCTGGTGCGGGAACAGTTTAAAAATCTGCGCCAAACCTAGGCACATGTGCCGTGTATCAGTAGGGTAAACCTGCAAATTAATTGTTACATAGACGACGTCACGACTCTGTTGTGCATATATGAAAAATTGGAAATTCCAATAATGACATTATTACTATCAAAAAGACTTTTCTGAGAAGTAGCTTGAACGTCTTGTTAGGACCTGGCAGGTCGGTCTACTTTTTATCCGCCTGCGGGTATCATAATCCTTATAGTTCCTCCCCCAATGCAACTGTTGCCATAGTCGTACAAATGTCATCAAACGCTCAATACCCCCCTCTACCTCTGAAGTGTCCACGACCGCCGCCGCGTCCTCTCCAGCCACCCCTCCCACCACCTCTCCCACCATGACGGCCACCAAAGCGGTCGTCCTTGTCCCTCTGCCTGTCGCCGTCGTCGTGGCCAAACTGAGCCTGGTGGGCCTGGTGCTGCTGCTGCAGCAGCTCCATCTCGGCGCGCAGCTCCTCCTCCGTCTTGGGCTCGGGCTTCACAGTCGGCCGCTCGAGCGTCGTCGACCACTTGGGGTGCGACCCGCGGCGGCACTCGGGCCCCTCGGGACAGAACCCCGCGAGGTACAGCGGGCAGAGCCTGCGGCGGACGTGCTTCTTTGCGCAGACGGGGCCGAGCGGGCAAAAGCCCATGTCGTAGTGCGGGCACGGCGGCAGCTTGGACAGCGGGTCGACGTGCAGGTACAGGCACTCCTCGCCGTTGGAGCAGTAGCCGTTGCGCATGAAGAAGTTGCACTCGGGCATGCGGCGCAGGTTGTACTCGTGCAGAAACTCGCAGGGCACGCCCTTTTTGCACAGCCCGCGCAGCCAGTGCTTGCAGACGAGCGAGTTGAGGCCGCCCGTCGGGTGCGACGACGACGACGGCGTCCGCCCATCCGTGACGTGCCGCTCCGCGCAGCGCGTCCCGTTGGGGCAGCTGCCCGTCTGGTACGCCTTGCAGATGGGCCGGTCGGCCGGCAAGCCGACCTGGTACGCCTCGCGGAGAAAGGGCGAAAAGGTAAAGTGGTACGGCTTGACCGAGTGGTTCAGCACCGTCGCGGCAGGGCCCCCGGAGACGGTCGCGGCCGTTGTCGTTTCCGTCGTCGCCATGGTTTGTGTGTTCGGCGCGGCGGGGGGGGATGTCGCTGTGTTGAGAGGAGAAGAAACTATGACGGAAAGAGGAGACTCTTGATGATTGTGTAAATTCGTTTGTCGCCTGGCGCGGGTTATGCTGTGTTTGATGCGCAGTTGTTGTACGGGGGGAAAGTTGAAGGAAGCTTTGCGCTGCGTGCGCGCCACATTTGAGTTGAGAGTTGCGCCACATGGTTTGTCAGCCACACTTGATTATATCCATATCACAGCATGGCCGACGTAAAACACATCAACGACATTGATTATTTTCTTTTATATATCCTTCTATAAGATGATTTAGTTCTTCAACTCCCGCTGTGCCATATTTTATTTCTCGATGGTTGTTACAATACCCTCTTGCCTCCGATAATGGCTGCTACTCGCATACCAGTAGCTGGCCCAGTTGCCCACCTGCGTGAGCGACAAGCAATAATATGAGGCTGATTATGAGAGAAAACTATGGTTTTGACTCTATTTCGAGTTTGGGCCGACTTGGATGATGTCATAGCCCTGAATAGGCGGTTAAATATTGGAAACTACTAAGAGCCTTCCTCTGCTTTTCTATAATTAGCCCACGGTCGAGCAGCGCATCTGGAAGCCCCTCGCAAGAATTCGTCAAGTTGCGACCTTTTTGAGCTCTCATATTAAAAAATCCGAGGGGCTTCAAGACGCTCGTATATGGCATAGATGGCCTCCTGCGCATGTATCAAGCTCTCGCCCAAAGATTGAAAACATGCCACACTCGGAGTCTAGAAAATGACTGTCAGCTAGCTATGAGATGAAGAGCACAATCGTTCAACTCTGGGAATTACTGGCTCGCTGCAAGTTGATCCACCCACGACCCCTTGATGTCAACCTGCGAGCTGCACTGTATCGACTTGGGCCGGCAAGTCATGATGCTTCTCCGGAACCACAGCAGCTATAACCTTCTCCGCGGAGACATGAAGCAGAAGTAGCTTGAGAGGTAATCGTGACCTACCAAGTCAAGTCTCTAGATAAACCGCGCCTCGACGCGCTCTTTTCTTCACGATGAGACTTCTCCATGTCTTCGCTGGCGCTGTCCAAGTCTCCGCAGCTGCTTTTGGATATGTCCTCTCGGCGTCAGCTTGATGTCACACTGCAGGCCATGGGACACTCGCAGGTAACGGCCACCATCGGGAGCAACGGCAAGGAAGACATGAGCGTTGCTCAAGCCGGACAGCATCTTTGACTTTTTCCGCTGTGGAAAAGTCAAGGTGGCCACTGGTAGTAGCAAGCTTTCGCTCTCCATTCGTAAAGTCCAAACTTTCTTCTGACACAATGAGAGTATATGTGCGGACCAAGGAATTTTCGTATTCATCGTCTTTAAAGTGCCCATCTCATTTACATGGCTGCCTTGGTCAGTGCGTCGTTGTATGTAAAGGTGAGAGTCGGCAAAGCCGCGAGCGTAGTCACAATGCAAGGCCTCTGCAGTGCCGGAAACGCGATCCAACAACTCTTGCATATGGCCATTGGCAAAACGATCCTGCACTCTCATCGGAGACCCTTTGTCCCCCCAACCCCAAGCAGCGTGTCAGCTTTTTTTGCTTCTTTTGGTCAGCCGCTAAGAGAAAGGCAAGAGATCGATCGGTTAGCTTTCCGCCCGGCAAGAACTTGAGAGCAAAAACACGCAGGGTTTTAGTGACGGGCGCCAACAAAGGCCCAGAGAAGGGCAACATTGCAGCAGCAAGGAGTGGAAACTTCTGGCAGATTCAAAAGGGTACACAGCGTCACCCTGCGTCGGCATACGCCGCTGCAAGGCTGTTAATATTGGCGCACAAGCTTTCCGGCGGGATGCGACGGGGCAACTGCAGGCGAGAGCCAATGGTAATGAGGAAAAATGATGAATCCACCTGTAAGAAAGAGAGGCCTTTAAAATGTGACAGGCAAAAATGGCTAGAGACATTGGGCGTCTTGGGCTGCCAGCGCCCAACTCCAAGACAGGCAGAGAGGGGGAGGCGAGTCGGCCAGCGCCACACAACCTCTCCTGCCATCCAACCACACCACACACACCGGTTATCGACCATGATGATGAGCAATGCCATTAAAAGGATGGCCTCTGACGACACAGAGCTTTTCTCTCTCTCTCAACACATGCAGAACATCATAGCTGCAGGGCTCGCTTCTTCGCGCCCTCGTTTGGGGGTTCTCCCGGATGTCATGCGTCGGCAAGATGCAGAAAGCTGCGTCCCTCTTTTATTTGAGGCGCCGTCCATGCCCTTTTCGAGGACGGACAATGGCCAGAATTCGAGCATGGATTGGAACAGATATGGATGAAGCGGTGACCTTTGGAGAGAGGGGGGGGGGGGGGGTACTGGCGCCAAGAATTCAAGACAGCTAGACAGGAGGCATTTGTTCGAGTGTAACCTTTGCTGGCTCAGGTCCCGTCCCTTGTTCCGTCCCGTCTCTGAGTGTCTGTCGATGGACCGACCATATCGAGGCTAACGAGCGAGCCCGCCGGTTCATCTCGGAACCGCAATCGCATCAGGTTTACAGCCGGTGCTGACCTTGACTGCATCTCTCTGCTCCATATCCCGCATCCGTCCTTGCGTCATCCTCACTCAGACTACTAGTACGCAGGCAAGCAGGCAAGCAGGCAAAAGCCATGCACCTTCTCCACCTTAATTGTCAGTGCTATCCATAATTCACCTGGGGCTCTTGCTGTTCATGTACATACGGCTCGTTCACTCGCCTCTCGGCCAATCCTGTTGAGTAATCGTAGGCTAGCGCTCGTGCCCGTCTCTTGCGGCCTTCTTAACGCCCTGTGTGCCCTCGTGGCTTTTGATGCCTGACCTCTCGTCTCTCATCCGTACGACGGGAGAGGGAGCGCATACGCGACGCACCAGCGACGCACCACGGGCACACACCACGCACACGCACACACACACACACACACCACACGCACGCACTTTTCTCTCTTTTGCTCTCACACACATGAGCCGGCCGGCTTGGTGCAGGTAAAAAGGGTCATACAATGTGGATGGCGAATCGAATAGCCCACACACTATTAGACGCAGCGTATGGGTGGCCTATTTCCTTCTCTTGCCGAGCAGGAGAAGACCCTTTTGTCCCAACTTTTCCCCATTAACCAGGCCGTTTGAACTTTGCAACATCATTCAGAGATATTCCCCCAGAGGGCCATCAGAATCTGGCTGGGAACCCTACACTTTTTCCGTCATGGACTCTCCGGTAACGGCGCCGACGTCTATGCCATTTCCATCATCGCAACAGATGTTTCCGTTGGCACGACTTGGTCAGGTCATGTATATGAACGCCGTGTATTTTCACAATGGTCACATTGCTCGAGACGAGACGCCGGCCATGCTCGATTACGGCTGCATCAACTTGGTCTATTATGCATATGCGAGCGTCGCGCCAGACGGCATCGTAAATGTATGTACGAACCTGCCCTGTTTCTGGTCAGATATTGCCTTTATTTTCAAGGTACTAATACCTGCTGGCACAGCTTGGGAACGAATGGGCTGATATTAGAGCCCACGTGGATGGCGTCGAGGGAGGGCTGGGCTCGCTGATGCAGCTCAAGCAGCAACATCGCCACCTAAAGGTACTTCTCTCCATAGGCGGGCCTGCTGCCGCTGGCGTGTTTGTTTCCATTGCGTCGAATCCCGCAACACGCCACAACTTTGCGCACACAGCAGCGGGACTTGTCATAGCGTCAGGGCTCGACGGCGTGGACAGTAAGTTTTGGCGGCGACAATGTACCCAGGTTCTCCAAATGATGGCTAACTCGAAGCCAAAAGTTTCTTGGCAAGTGCCACCCAATCCGGCGCAAGGCGAAAACTTCCTGCTGCTCCTGCAGGCGGTGCGGAACAAGCTACGAGACAAGCGACTGCTGCTGACGGCGGCGCTGCCGGCAAACCCGGCAGTGCTGCACCACATCGACATGACGGTGGCGGCGCGGGCGCTCGACTTTATGAACCTGCAGACGTACAATCTGCACCACGCGCAGCCGGGCCGCAGCCTGTGCCCCTCTCAGCTGTACGCCTTGGCCAAGGACGAGCCGTCAGTGTCGACGGCGGCCGGCTTCGTCGTGTCGCGCGACTTTCCCGCGCACAAGATTCTCCTCGGCATTCCCACCTTTGGCGTCACCTTTCCGGGCTGCGACGGCCCCGCCCAGGAGTACGACGCGGTCCGTTCGCAGACGGTGGACTATCTCGGGCTGCCGGTGGAAGGGAGGCAAGAGGGCATCGACCGGCGCCGCATCTCGGCGTACTGCGCGGGCGGTGAGGAGGGATTCATCGCCTACGACAACCCGGAGACGGTCAGGGAAAAGGCCGACTTTTGCAAACAAAAAGGATACGGGGTACGTTTTTTTGCTTCCAGGGGGGGGCGCAACACACAAGCATGACGACAACTGTCAAGGAAAAAATGCTAACGTATACTGTCAGGGTCTTTTTTACTCCAACGTTTGCACTGATGCAAAAGAACGGTCGAGAAATCTTGTCACGGCTGGATTCGTGACATTGCACAGCTCGTGAAGAACTGGAGCTGGCGGCCCAAGCGAAGCCCCAACAGGAAAACCCCTGCGAAAAGGATTTTTTTCGACGACGCAGCCACGGGCTGATATATACCCAAGCGATATAAACGGACGCAGAGATAGAATTTGGGCTAGAAGAGGAAAAAAAAAAGGAAAAAAAGGTTGCGAATGACAGGAAATCATGTGTGAATTTGCTGTGTGTATGGGAACGCTGAGAGGAGTAAATTGTCAGCAAGGCCACGACAAGTTTCCTATATCCATCCACATTTGTCTGCCAAAAAAAAAAAAAAAAAAAAGGGACCAAAGATCCTGGCGATTGATGTGAAAAAAAAAGGAAAAAAAAGGAAAACGGCGTGCTATTTCTTATCCATATCAATTGAAATCTATTTTTACTTTTTGTACTAGGCAGTGGATCACGACGGCCACTTGGCCGCTCTCGAGGTGCCCGTCCTTTGAGTGACTAGAGGTACCTTTCGAGTAACCAAGCCCACCCGCTAATACAATGTACCGCTGGCGCCATACCTAGGTAGCTGGGTAACTCCACGTGCCGATAAGATAGTATATTCGACCCTGAACAAACGTCACGCCCGACAAGACGTTGGCATCTACATGTACGTTTCTTTCCTTTTTTTTTTTTTCCTTTTTTCTTCTTCTCCTTTTTTCCCTTTCGACCCCCATCTATTCTCTCTTGTCGTGCGGCTTGACAACAAAAAAAGACCCAAGCTTGCCACCTACGATGCACCCAGACCGTGGCTCCTGAAGCTGCGCACGCCCTATCTCACACACGTACAGAGTACACACGCGCGCAACACACACACACACACACACATACACCATGGCCAGCCCCTCGCCGTCGTCTTCTTCCGCCCAGCAGCGCCGTCCCCCGGACCCTTCTATCCAGCTCTCGGCCGCCGACTGCAGCGTCGGCGATGACAGCGGCGCCATAGCCTCGTCCTCTACCGCCTTTAACGCCTCCGCCTCCGCCTCGCCACATCACCACAACCACCACCACCACCACCAACCATCACCATCACCATCACCACCACCGCCGCCGTTTGAGCCGCTCTTTGCGCTCGTCACCAACGCCACGACCGGCGCAACATCGCATCCCCGCGTGCACTACCTCTTCTCCGACGACGACGCCTCCATCATTCCCACCGGCGCCGAGTCGGAGCAAGAGGACAACCGCTCTCGTCGCATCGTCGTGGATCTGCAGCCGCCGCCACCACCGCCGCCGCCGCCGACGACGACATCCGCTGCCGACAACAACAACAACAACAAAACGTGGGCCGTGGCGTGCGCATCGAGTCTCGGCTCGGAATTCGCCGTTACCGCGGCCGCGCTGTCCAAGCAGCAATCCGAAAGCACTAGCGCGGCAGAGACCAGCGCGGCAGCCACAGCGACATCATCATCATCATCGTCATCCATGATGCTGCACGTCGAGGGCGTATCGCGCGACCCGGTCGACCTGCGCAGCTCGGTCGAAGCGGGCAGCGCGGGCTCGCTCGCAGGCAGCAGCAGCGGCGCGCACGGTGGGGCCGATGTCGAGGCGCTGGCCGAGGATTTTCGGAGACGCATGGGCGTCTTGAAAAAGGTGGTTGGCGAGGGCGAGAAGCGTCGCGCCGTGGTCACGGCTCAGCAGCAGCAGCAGCAGGAGCAAAAACATGAGGAGGAAGAGGAGGATGGAGGAGGAGGAGGAGGAGGAGGAGGAGGAGGAGGAGGAGGAGGAGGAGGAGGAGGAGGAGAGGGTGAGCAGGCGGCGAGTAATGAGATTCATGATCCGGGCGCGCTGCGCTCGGCAATGGCGAGCCAGTCCCACGATGCTGCCACGATGACGACATCATCATAACGAAAGGGATATACCGGTAACTTGACGTATACCGGCCGGCACCTTGACGACTACATGATACCCATACATGTGCGTGTGTGTTTGTGTGCGTGTGTATCTAACGACAGCAATCCGCACCAACAACACATTGCGCAATGACTGATTAACTGCAGCCCGTGTATTCTTTCTGGACATTTTTCAGCTCTTCTTTGTGTCACACATCTCCCGCCTATATGGCACAGATTGATCATTTCCTACTACTTGTTCGATGCAAGCCTGTTGCACACTGCGCTCACAATTTTTATTTGAAAAGCGTTTTAGTTTTGGCGTTATACAGCATTACTCTAGTTGGGACAAATGCGACGATTTCTCTCCTCTTCCGCTTTGCTAGGCCTCGAAATCCGATTCACCGTGTGTCATGTGTCTACATGGATAGAAAAAAAATTAGTTTTTCAGTTTTTCTCGGTATTGCTCCCTGCGAGAATAAATCACTACCAACGAGAAAGATTTTAAAAAGACTGCTAATTACAATTTGGTACGCCAACACCTTTGTTTTTCTTTTCGAAACAACAGAACAGAGACAGAGACAGAGAGGTAGAGAGTGTGAGATGGGGCGAGAATTAAAAAAGTGAAAAAAAAAAAAAGATTGACCAAAAGGGAGATGAAAAACGGCGAACCATGTCAAACAAACGACGCAGCCGCCCCTCCAACAAAGCATGACAGACGTGGAAAAGGAGCATGTAAAATGGTAAACCAAAGGTGTGCGAGGCTGCCCTTCCCATATTGAAAAGGGAATGTGACTGCGTGTCTGCTTCGTTCCATGGCGCACAGCCTGCCATGTTCAAAGAGGACGGCATTCAACAACTCTCGCGTTGTACTTCGTCGTCCTTGTATGCCGTCTTCTTTTCTTCTGTCATATGGCGAGGGGGGGTATGTAGCCGTGCGCTAAAACGATGCCCGTAGAGAACAGAGAAGAGAGATGCCAAATCTCGCGGGCGGAAAAACAAATGCATCCGTACAATGCCCTTCAAATACAAGATTGTTGCAACATATTTACTGGCGCGCAAATTGGGGTAGATGCACGCGGTCCTTCGTCAACCGCGACAGCTCTGACAGCACGTCTTGCTCCTCGGCGGCACGAGCCTCAACGTCAGGTAGCAGAGCGCGGGCCGTCAACTCGATGGCACGCTTCGGGTTGCTGTTGTTGTTATTGTTGTTCTGGCCACGAATGACAAAAACGTAAATCAAGACAACAATGACAATGACCACGATAATGGCCACGCAAATACCGAGACAAATCCACTTCTTTTTTCTCGTCTTACGCGCTGTGTTGACGGCGGTGCTCATCTCCTCGTTGCCCTTGTCGAGATTCTCGACAACCTCCTCGCCCTTTTGCTCAATCTGCGTGACGGCCGCCTCCTGCTGGACGACGAGCGTGTCCATGTCCTGGAAGAGCTGGGAGAGCTCCACCATCTGCTGCTCAATCTTGACGAGGGCCTTGTGGCGGTCCTGCACGGCCGAAAGGGCGGCGCGGGCGCGTCCCTGGCGGTCGCTCTGCATAAGAGCCTGGCTAAAGACTTGACTATTGCTCGTGTCCTCGACGGCGGCGCGGACCTCGTCCTCGGAGGCGTCGGGGCGCACGATGCGGTACTGGCGGGCCATCTGGTCCTGGGTGCGCTTGCGAAAGCCCGATTCGACCTGCTGGTACTGCTGGATTGCCTGCTTCAGGCGGCGGTCGACGCGGCCCACCTGCGGCTTGTTCTTGGGCGTGTTGGCATCAGGGTGAGACTTGATTGTGCGTACGCGCTCCGTTAGCTCGCGGTACTGAGCCATGGTCTCGGAGGAGAGAGCGTCGAGTTGGCGGTTGGCGGCGCTCGACGAGGAGCTGTCGGCGTCGTCGAGAGTTCTCTGCTGCAGCATGCGCAGCTGCTCGAGGTTGCGCTCAATCTGGGCAACACCCGTGTCCATGTCGCGGCACTCGTTGAGGATGGCATTGCCATCATTGCCGGCCATGGAGCTAGCATTCTGGGCGAGCGGGGCCATCTCAACGTTGGAGCCTGGAAGCCGTCAGTCATGTCATCTCCGACGTTGCTGTAGCGAAGCCTCATCAATCATGCGTACCGGCGTAGCCACCGTCTATCGACGAATTGTTGTTACCATAACGTCTGTTGCCACCGCTGGTGGCGTAGGGATTCTGCTGCGGCGGCGGCGGCGGCTGCTGTCCGTAGCCGCCTTGGCCTGCATAAGGGTTCTGTTGTTGTTGGCTGCCGTAGCCGCCCTGTTGGTCGCCGTAGCCCTGACCGCGCTGGTCATAGGGGTTCTGCTGGCTACCGTATCTACCAATTCAAAAGAAAAAAGTCAGCCCGAGTTCGCGAGGGTGCGATTGCGGCATGCTGTCGTCATCATCGGGCGGGCGATTGAGAGTGATTCTTTGCACTGCGAGGAGAGGACCGAATACTAACCCGTACTGTCCAGCCATTGTCAGTAAAATTCAAAATCTTGATGAATGTAGCGAGAACAGAAGCAGTGCATCGAGGGAAAAGGACGAGACGAAAAAAGACCAGGATGCCAAGGCCGCTACAACTAGGTGTGACGTGCGGCGACAGGGCAGTGGAGGGCCAACGGGTTGAAACGCTGCGGGACGGGGCAAAACTGACACTCATTTTGATCGAGGATTCAAGTGCTTCAAGCCTAGAGCGGGCCGTTCGTCCAGGACTGAGGGCCTGCTGAGAGGTTGCGATGCAGACAGACGTTCGAGTCAAGACGTTGCTTAGTCGTGCCGCGACGGAAAAATACGGAATGAGGCGATTGCCGTGTACGAGTGGAGGACGGGCGCCTGGGAAAGAATAAAACAGTAGTAAATTAAAAAGAAAAAGCGATGAAAAGAAAAGAGGCGAAAGTGAAGGAGTAACAAAGTCGGCTGTGGGCAAGAGACAGGCTATTGATGATGTTCAAAACCAGGCTAATTGAGCAATGTAGTGGGGAGTGGCAATCAAAAGGGGCTGCGCAACCAAGTAAGTTTATTTAACAATGGAAGTGTGCCTGGCCTTGAGTGAGTAGAGGTACTCTTTGAGTAACCAAGCCCATCAGCTAGTACAATGTACCACTACATGTGCCGAGAGTGTTGCGGCGCTACCTAGGCCCACCAAGCCTGGTCCCTAGGTAGGTACCTTACCTAGTACTAAGGTAAGTAGGTACACCGTACTGGTAACTAGCGACACGCCAAAAAAGCATCCGGCGCCTGGTTGGCTTCCGTGTGTGCCTCAGCGGCTACAGCCTACAACACCTTGTCGTATGTAGAGTTCGTCCATGCCTCGGACAATTATTGCCATGGACAAGTCATGAGTGGCTCGACATGCATATGCATCATGCTCTACCCATTGCCAAGCCCATCTCATGTCCTCGTCCTCTCAGCCGAACCCCCCCTCCTCCCAAACTCGCCCGTCTTGACCGACTCTGCGAAGCAGCCATCCCAATCATCCAGCCCTTTATTACGGCGCGAATCGCGATAACCCTTGACAATAAGAGACCCTGACAAAGGTCCCAAGTCTCCTGGCTCAGAAACAAGGGCCTCGTTAGTTAAACCGACTGCCCCGTAAGTGGTGCAGTCCTCCCCCCGCCAAGTCGACACGTAACCTCGGAGTCTCTAACGCCGCGCCTTCTACTGGAGAAACGCCTCGTGTCACCGAGCCAGAACTTGATCTAGTAATCTGTTTCTGCTCCTCATGCAAGCGCTGGGAGAAAAAGGTCGATAGTCCAGGTTTCCCTCCTCGTGGTTGCGGTTCGGACGGGAACCCACACACCAGGGGAGCTGCACCTGTAACAAGGGCGAATGCCGCAGCGCCAATAGTGTTTTCTTCATTCGGATATGATCCCTCCCCCTCCTGTGAGCTTGTTACAGGCGGCTCATCCGAGTTTGGATGAAAAAGTGGCGCTCGTTTCAAATGTAGAGATTAGGAATCGCGCATCCCTGGGACATTGCCCTTTTGGCTGGCTCGGCCGGGTGACGCTCATTCCCAACATCATTGGCAACAGAAAAGCAGCTTCAAAAAGGCGACAGAAGCCATCCCGCATATGTAGGCACACGCCATGGCCCATCAAGTCAATGTAGCGGGAAAAAAGCAACACATTGACGCCGCCATCTGCGACCCTTGCGACCCTGACCCCTCGCAAAGCTAGCCCCAACCCACTTGCAACAGGCGCCCGCCAGCAAGGCTTGAAAGCCGTCAAGCCCTCGCCGTCTATCCGTACTGGCGAGGCTTTAATCTATTCATAGAAGCCGATTCAAAATGTGACAGACCTTTCTTTCGCAAAATTAAACAACGAGCAGCGTTGGCATAGATCTCGTTAATATATGCACAATCATTCCAGCCTCAATGCTAGAGCAGAACGCAATGTAATACTAGACGTCAGACACGATCGTAGAAAAGATATGAAAAAGCAAAAACAACAGGTCGTTAGCTAAAAAGAATGACTACTCTACAATATATCATGCATCATTATACTCCTCCGTCTGCCTCCCACATGCTCTCAAAACGTCGCATAGGCAGACACGTAGCTCACGCTCGACTTTGTCGGCTCCGTCAGCAGCGCGCTCCGATCGTACCGGACATGTTTGAACTTTGGCCTCTCCCCCGGCGGCGCGTCTTCACCCAGCATCTCCAGCGCCGCCATCATCGCCCCGATCGGGTGGCGCCCGCACACTGAATTGTCCGTCTCCTGCAGGTTCGCCACAAAGGCATCGTGCACGCCCGTCTCCATCGCCTCGATGGCCTCGTCGTCCAGCATCTTGATGCTCTCGTGGATCGGCGGGCTCATTGGCGGCGTGTCCTCGTCCCGCAGGTTCACGCGGCGCTCGCGGTTGCCGTCCGGAAAGTACGGCCGGTAGTCGCCAAACTGACGCCCCCAGTGGCAAAAGTCGGAGCTCACCACAAACGCGTTGGCCGGGTCGCGCAGGTACGGCAGCAGCAGCCTACCAATCGCCTTTTCGTCGTCGGCGTTCCCCGACACGAGCATCGGCACAATCGTGGGGAAATCTTCGGGCCGACTGAACGTGGCCTCGCAGCGCTGGTAGAGAAAGGAAATCTCCATCTCGAGGCTGTGCTCGTCGAGCTCGCGCCGCCGGGGAATGTTGCGCACCTCGGGCGCGCCGGCCGACGCGGCGGCGGCGGCCACGTCCCGCAGCGTCTGCTGGTCGACGGAAAAGGCGCCGAGGGGCGTGCTGTACTGCGAAAAGGTGGACAGGGCGAGGCCGGCAAAGTAAAAGTAGTGCGTCGGGCCAAGCACAAAGACGCGCTTGGCCTGGGAGAGATCCAGGCAGCGAAAGGCCCATGCGGCGCACCGTCCCGAGTATGCGTATCCGGCGTGGCTATCGCAAGTTGATCGTCAGCTCTTCCGCGAAACGATGATAGAGCAGCACTACCAAGCAGCAACGATATGCAGCCAAAAACTTGTTGCAACGGTTGCCGGGGGTGGTACTAACGGTGCAATAATGGCGCGGGCCCCGGGTATCGGTAGCGGAGAGCCGTCAACCGTCTCGGGCACGTTCTCAAGATACTCGTCAAACTGCCATCGCAGCTGAAACGGCGCCAGCTCGTACCAGCCGTCAAACGCCTTTGTGGGCGGCCTGTTGTCGTCGGGAAGCCTTCCAAAAGCCGCCGTCATCTTGTTGCGCTCCGTGCGGAGCAGCGAGCGCATCTCGCTGTCCGAGAAGTCGTCCCATCCGCGGCTCAGGACCTCGTCGCACGTAAGCGGCGCTTCAGGCATGGCAAAGGGCGCAGTGCGGATGTTTTTGTTGCGGCAAATGTAGAGCTCTTGCCTCTACCGGGTTGACATGTATCAGACCGTGTATCTATGAGTCCCTTTGCTTTTGAATCAGTAGTCGATGAGCACTGGTTGATTGTGAGGAGTAAACGCGCCATCTGAGGCGGGGCAAGCGTTTGCGCCTCGATGGTATGGCTGGTGTCTGTGGCGGCGGACCACTTATGCGGATGCACAAGCGACAAGTCGGCAGGAGATTTGACATTTATTAAATTTATAGAAAGGGTGTTTATTATTATTAGCGGGTTTAAATTTTTTTTCGTAGATGCAGTAATAAAGTAGGAAAAGAGGGCGGGCTGCTGACATTCTGTACGCGCTGCGCACTTCGATGTATGTCGCGTAGCTTTCCAGGATGTCACAACTTGCCAATAGCCTTTCCCTAGGCACTATATGAAGTTTTCTGGCCCTACTAAATCGGTCACAAGCACTCCTCTCTTATTAGGTAGTCGAGCAAAAATGACCAACCAATTCTCTGGAAATTGTTGAACCCAACCTGGACAGCCAAGGACGCAGCACATCATCCTGCGGAAAACATGCTTTCGGGTGGACGCTTCACAGGCTGGTTCTTCATGGAAGTTCAAAGTGGAATGTGTTGACCTTGGAAAAACAGGCGGCCACGATCCCCTCATGCTCAAGTACCATGCGAGTATTCTGTACGACAAGCTCCTATAGTGGGAGGATATCCAAGATATTCACACTGCCAATGAGCGCCGGCTCAGTGAGATTATCGGCGAGTACATTGCTGGGAAACTACATACGAATCGTAGCCGCAATGAGCAGGTTATCTGTGGTATGCGTCTGTGGCTTCGCATCCAGACGCAGGAGATTGAGAGCCAACTGGTTGCCTTGATCAAGGTTATTGAAAGCCAACATCGAAGGTGCACAGGCAAGCACACAGCTACGGCCAACTCTACTATATACGGTTCAGCATTCGCGCATCACGAATGATGCGACAAGCCCGGTGATGTGATGACACAGTCTTGTCAGGAATCACTGCCAGTCGTGGCGGGTGACGCTTGGTTACTCTGCAAAGGATATGTCGCCAGCATATCTGGTCTTCTCTGCCCACGCTCAATGCGTAGAGCTTCCAGCCTCGTCACATCAATGCACTCAACGCGTAAAGCTTGCAGCCTCATCACGTCAAAGTACTCCATGCGTAGAGCTTGCAGCCTCATCACGTCAAAGTACTCAATGCGTAGAGCTTGCAGCCTCATCAAGGCAAGCCGGTTTGCGTCATGCAGCCCAAGAACCTTGTGTCAACCCAATCGGACATTGACTTGGACATTATGTGCTTCATCCACACGTTGTGTAACTTGAAAGCTGGTCATGCGACACCATTTTTTTTTTCCACATTCAACGTGTATCTCGAGTCGCGGTGCGACAGCGGGGTTCGCTTCCTGCCACGAGATATTAATATGGAAACGCTATTTAGAAGGCGCACTATTTGAGGTTATTGACCCGTTGCAGGCATCACCGAATGTGCATCAAGTGGAGGCGTAGTAGGCAGGGCAATGTCGCCGACAGTAATCTGTAGTGGAGCAAGATGCCGAGTTTTCCTAGCAAGGCTGCGAAGAAAGACGACTATGGATATTGATTGTGATTATTGCCCAGTCTTGTTTCGTGAAAATTTCGAACTACCTGGTTTCTGGTTCATGATGACCACTGTCGCCAGAGTGGTTGCAGTTGGCTTGCAGGGACGGTTTTGACTTGTCAAACAGGAAAATGCTCATGTAGGCATTTAGCCTTCTGTCTCGTTCACTTGCCACATCAATGGCTTCGTATAGCCGGCCAGTCATGCAACAATAAAGTATGGTGCAGAGCAGCAGAGGAGATATCAAGTCAGCTTCTGCATGAGCCTGGGTCTTGCAACCCCGCAGTTGATGCTAACGTTGCAAGACGGCCCTTTTTGCGAGCAGCTGGGATGGCGTCGCAGCTGAAAGTAAGCTGCATCATCTTGTCCAACAGAAGGGCAAGGGTAATAAAGCCTATTGCCGGGGCAGTGTGGAGGTGTCGGCCTGCTCCGGATTCGGGGAGGGATGCGGCAAGCAATGCCAGTCACTACTGGTACGGACCTGCCATGACCTTGATCATGTCTCAAAGAGCAGAGTTCACGTCATTGGGCATGGTGTCGAGTATACTGGTAAAATGACTTGCATGGCTCGTTCGAAAAGGGTTGTGCTCCGGCGCTGCAAGCCGTGGCAATCAATAACATGTCGGGCCCCGGTCTAGAAGTGAGAGTGGCGTACGCAGCTAAAGTGAAAGTGGACAATTGACGAACACATTCATGTCGGATGATGGCGGCTATATTCCCGGGTCTCGCTCAGTGCAGAGTTCGACGACAAGAGCAAGGTTAAATTTTTCTTCTTTTCACTATCGGTACAGCGCTGGATCGGAGATATTAGTCTGGTTATAGCTGGAAGGATATTAAACGCGGCCAATCTGTCCGAGTTGTGTGGGCGGCGGGGAGTGGAGGGTTTGCTACCGAGACCTTTTGTCATGTCGAGAATCAGGCCACTTTTTGGCGTCGGATAGCTCAAGGAAAGGGCATGAGGAAGCAACTGATGACTGTTGGTATGGAGTACAGATTACAGTCGCTAGATGGGGCGTCTTTGTTTAGCCAAATGGGAGCGAGAGCGAGTCATGGTATGTATGGCTTCTGACTTGTAGGTATTGACTGCTGGTATACGCGTTGTAATAGAGGCATTGACCCAAGAAAAAGACGACGATTTTCAACAAAGGCATCATGCACGTCGTACGGCGCATATGAGCAAGTTTCGGCACCCCGCATGCTAGAGAGAGGTAGTGTTGGTTAATGCGACCTTGTCCGCTCCCATCGGCCCACTGGGCTGGGGGAGGTACATAGCTTGGCGGCTGGACGGCGGTGATCTCGGTGGGAATCGGGAAGCGGATGGTATGTAGAGGTTGAGATGGAGTCGGGTTGGCTGTAGATGGCAGAGTCATCTTGGTCGAGGCGGTGGAACCTTGGCTAGTTTGTACAGGGCGCTGGAAGCATCTTGCCGATCTGGAACGAGAGCTGGCTGTCTGTGGTTGCACCGTGCAAAGCTCCTTATCTTTCCTATCTTTACCTGGTTGCCCAGTATGTATGTAAAGCCAAGCGTTTCCTGTTCTAAATGAAACAGTAAGGAGAGCTAATAATTATACGGATTATGCTATGCGCTTTAATGGACGGAATAGTGATGACGTTTGTCCTTGCACCACTATTTATTTTTTGGCGTAATCTCTACGATTCCCTTTTGAATAGGTAGTAGGTAGGTAGGCACGCAGGCGTCCTGACCGAACACAACCTGTCGTCGGCCTTGCTAGCTGTTAAATGCTTTGCGCACCGAGACAGGACAAGTCATATTCATTCTTTATTGTGCTGCAGGTGGTTCAATAGTCTTGGGACAATCATTTCGGCCAACATTCCAACCCAGTGTTTATTTTGGGGCCGAGCAGCCCACCTCAGTCAGTGACTCAGTGGGCGATGGGGGTCTGTTACAGTGGTTGAGCGAGCGGGTTCCGGGGATGGTCCAGCGCATGTCCGCCACACTCTTCACAGTCGAGCCCTGTGCTGCTGGCTGTGTTGCTAGATTTTCTTCAACATCTTTGAAAAGGGGTTCTCTCTTTTTATTCTTATCCCAATCTTCAATGCCTTTACATGCCTCAAGCCCACTGCTTATGAATCCTTGTCATACCTGCGGCTGGCTGTGGTTGCCCCTCCCAAACTGCTGTTATTTGGGTACGTACTAACCTACCTAGGTACCTAGCCAAGTACCTACCTACCTACAGTGGGGTGTAGGTAGGTACCTGCCTGCTAGGTAGGTACCTACCCGGGCATCGCAGGGCAAAACTAGTGCGCCACCAATAAATATACTACCCCAAAGCCGTCATCTGCGCTCTCGGCCTACATTTCATCATTCGCCATCCCACCACCCCAGGCCGAGCAAAACCCTTTTTCCTCCTTCGTGGCTCTATTCGTATAGCCCTCCCGCCACTGTTTGTTTGGGCCCTGTTTTCTCATCCTTTCCATCTAACGCGAGGCTCTTCTTTTTCTCTCCCAATCTATCCATTTGTATATTCCTTCCTATCCCCAACTGCTCTGCTTCCATTGGCGCATAGCAACCAGCCTTGCCCACCATGGCGTCCAAATTGGCGCTCTCCAAGAGCACCCGTATCAAAATTATGATCGGTATTGATACGGCCTTCTTCCTCCTCGAACTCATCACCGGCTTCGTCGTCCATTCGCTCGCCCTTACCGCCGATGCCTTCCATATGGTTCGTACACCTTGTCCAGTTTGTGCTCCCGCACCGCATGACTAACCGACCTCGTCTGCTTTATAGCTCAACGACATCATCTCGCTCATTATCGGTCTCTGGGCTGTTGTTGCTTCGCAAAAGGAAACTACTGATGAATTCACCTTTGGCGTACGTCTACTTGTTCAATTCCACACAATACCGACCAATCCTAACTTCGCTGCAGTGGGTTCGCGCCGAGATTCTTGGTGCCTTTTTCAATGCCGTTTTCCTCATCGCCCTCTGCGTTTCCATTATTCTCGAAGCCCTCACCCGATTCGTTGAGCCTCCCGAGATTACTCAGCCCAAGCTAATCCTCATGGTCGGCACCGCCGGTCTCATCTCCAATTTGCTCGGTTTTGTCGTGCTCGGTGGCCACGGCCACGACCACGGTCACAGCGACGAAGAAAACGGCCACGACCACGACCACGCTCATGACCACGGCCACTCGCATTCCCACGAGATTGACGAGGACCGTCGCAACTTTGCCGACGAGTCCGGCCCTGTCCAAGATGTCTACCCCGACGTTGTCGTTGGCAAAGTCACTGCCGCCGCCCAAGCCCGCGCCTCGTCAGAGAGTCAGAGCCAAGGCCGCCGCCTCTCCGCCAAGGGCCAACAGCACTCGCGCTTCACCAGCATTGATGACATGAGCATCCACCCCTCTAGCTTCCGCCAGGAGATTATTGCCGCCGCTCAGCAATCGTCTCTCGCTCCCCAGGATACCGAAACTTCCAACGAGCCTACCGCCGACGAAGCCGAGCCCACCGAGACCTCGCCTCTCCTCAAAGACTCCAAGGGCAATAACGGCGCAACTGCCATCGAGCCTCACACAACAAAATCCAAGCAACGACCACGCCGAAACTCGAGCATCCACGCTGGCCACAACCACAGACAGCCTCAAAAGCCTGGCAAGACCACTGGTCACAATCATGCCGACATGGGTATGAACGCCATGATGCTCCACGTCCTCGGCGATGCCCTCGGCAATGTCGGCGTCATTGCTACTGCCCTGGTCATTTGGCTCACCGACTGGCCTGGCAAGGTTTATGCCGATCCCGCCGTCTCGCTCTTCATCACCCTCATCATCCTCAAGACCTCCATTCCACTCACCCTTGCCACCTCGCGCATCTTGCTCCAGGCCACACCTGAGAACATTTGCATCAAGGATATCCGGGAGGATATTGAGAGGCTGCCTGGCGTTGTCAGCTGCCACCACATCCATGTCTGGCAGCTCTCCGACACCAAGATTGTCGCCAGCATGCACCTCCAGGTCGAGTTCCCAATCAATACCCACAGCGGCGAAAAGTACATGCAGCTCGCCAAGCGTGCACGTAACTGCCTGCACGAGTTTGGCATCCACAGTGCTACCATTCAGCCCGAGTTTTGCCTCGATCAAGATCACGAGCACCTCAGAGACGCTGCCGCACTGGCACTCGACGGCCAAAATGACCCTGCTGCTCCCTGCCTGCTCGAGTGCATCGATGATTGCCAGGGTCAGGGCTGTTGCGTTGCGGAGGGGTCCTCCAAGTCACCCTCGGTTCGACGTGCCAGTGACTCTTCGAACACGGCTGCTTAAGCGTGTACAACTTTGACGATTTTGACGTGCAAGATGCCGACTCGCAGGCCACTGCGATGCAAGCCTACGCAGTGCCCGCTGTCCAAAAGCAGGCCTCGAGACGGTGTCTGAACCAACCGTTGACTTGTCGCACATGCCAAGTTAACACTTCTTTGGCCATGACCCGTGTTGTATCTATATCCTACTATATTTTCTCCGTCTGGCGACATGCATTGTCTTTCTTTCTTTCTTCTTCTCTTGCTCATATAAGATGAGAGCGCTTCGTGTTGACGGTCACTTGATCCAGCGCTGTGCTGCTTGCACGGGATACAGCTGGTGTTTTCGGTTTTACTTCAAGGGCGAATGAGAAATAGGGACGTATAAAAAAAAGTATTGTTTGGGCGAATAGACGTCGGAGTTGTTTATTATTGGCGCGTGGGAGAGTGGTGCGATTGGGGGCGACGACTAGACAGACGCGCCCTTTGTTGAATAGTTTTGCAGAGTCAGCGACAGATTTGTTGAAACATGGTGTTATGTTGTTTGGGACTGTTTTGGAGCATGCATGGTGACTTGACGTGAAGACGATGTTGTGAGAGTACATTTGCTGCTTTGAACCCGCCCTGGTCAAACAAGGGTTGCCGATTTGAGAAGAGACACATCAGTATCCTCGAGTATTGAAAAGAGTTTATAGCATGTTTCGCGGTAAAAATCTCTGTAATGTCAACATTTCCACCATTTTCTCTTCTTATACATCTCTTGGTACTTACTCCCTCCTCTTCCATCTCTACCCTTGGCTTCTTCCATCACCGCCAACAGCCCTCCCATTGTTCAACCACCCCGTATTTCCACGTCCACCGCGCCCCTCTTACTTTCCTCTCTCCCATTGTCAACAAGTTTGACTCCTCTTCTTTGTTCCGTGATCAAAACACCCCCCTTTCTTTTCCAATCCGATATCAAAGTACAAGTGGCCTCTATCTGTTCTGGTTCGGTTGGCTACCGGGGAGCACCGGCCGATGCTGGGCTCGTGCTCCATGAACGAGCGCTCTATTGTTTTTTTTTTTACACAATCTGCTGGGGCGGCCGCTGGAGCAAACACCTGGTTCCTTGTCGTCGAAATGAAAGTTGCATGAACAGCAACAAAGAGATAAACCCCAGAACGAGGCGTTTTGTTCTTGTTCGGGACCAACGACAAGGGCACGCTGTATCGCCAACTCGCTAAACTGGGCGACCGACCAATTGGCTTTTCCACAAGCACAAACTTACTCGTCGTCTGCACTTTATCAATTTACCACATCTTTCCACAAATGAGCAGTCCTCAATTTTCTGAATTCAGGTCTTTCGTCTGGTCGCGTGACTTGACAGGCCCCCTGATCTTGTCTATGGCTCGAGACCCTGGACCGTTGAAACTTGGCCCGCGCTTCATCCACGGCTCGACCAAGCCACTACTTACTAACATCCGAGTTTAAAAAAAAAAGAAGTAGCGAAAGTGGCAATGCGACTTCGAACGGCTCTGGTGGCCTCACAGTCGGTGCGCAAAGAACCATTATTGGTATTGGGCGTCGAGGATCTGGTTTATCAATGCTGGTAAGGATACAAAGATACCAGTACGAGATACCCTTCGATCCACTCTAATAATAAGCCTCGGTATGTATTTGCTCGGGATGAGAGCTTCCAGGAAGAATATATGCACGGAAATGAAAAGGAGATGTGCAGCTTGCGTACGTCTTGTTTGTAACGAGCGTATGATGTTGCCTTTGCTGCAATTAGCATTAGCAAGCAGGGCACCAGGTATCAAAAGGGCGAATTCGTGCCTTCGCGATTCCGGCTCTCGTACGAAGCAAGACAAATTATGACTCTAGATCCGCACCCCAGCACCTAGCAACGATTTTGCCCGTGCGAGCCGCGTGGTTGCCCCTCAATTTAAAACAGAACTGACGGCGGCAAAATGACGACTTAGATTTTGCATATATGATATACGCCAGTGAGCAGAAATGGTGCCATGTCTCCTCACAGCATTTGCCTAGTTGGCTCATAATTTCAAAAATGCCACAGAATTGCTTCGACGCGAACCATGCATTTGCACATTTGGGTTGCTCATCTTGTGCCCAAGGCTGGAGCAGCCCTTCTTCAGCCGCCCACAGAAAACCTGGCTCAGCCGTCTTTTGACAGCTTATTGGTTCCGCGATTCAGGGTGCTAATAAACACCACGCGCCCCTAAGGAGGATTAACTTTCCTTGGAAAGCCATGGCACGAAAACGGATGGGACCGGTTCCCCAATGAGCCGATGTCTGGAGGAGCGACCTTTTGCGTTTGCGTACTAATGGGTCTTGATATGTGGTCAGAGATAACCTGTCCTAGATCCACTAAGTTAACCTGTCCTAGTTTAATTCTGCTAATGTTTCCCCGATAGTGGGGCTTATACTATAACACTAAGTGGGGCTAGAAAAAATTTTTTAGCTAATAGCGTACTTTATTATTCTCTACCTTATTTTTTTATTATTCCCCGCTAATTTTTTACTAGTAGTTTTTCTTAAGATATATTCTTACCTTTTATATAGAAAAATTTCCTCTTATATACTTACTAGAATTAAATTAGAGTTAAGTTTAAAAAAATAATAAACTATATCTAATATAACTCTATAATATTTCTAATTTAATTCTAAAAAACCCTTATAATACTTTTAATTTAATTCTAAATAATAATATATAAGTATTATAATATATATAAAGTATACCTTAAAGAGGGTATATATATAGATACTATAATACTACTACTATTATACTATTATATTAAGCTAGTATATCTTAAGAATTATTTTTATATTAACTCTAAACTAATTCTACTAAGATAATCTAAAAATTATTATAGTTATATTAAGTAAAGTTTATTATTATTATAAAGATAAAGATAATATTATATACTACTATATATACCTTTAGAATTACTTCTATAATATATTAGAACTAATTCTTTACTAATACTAAAATAATTCCTTAGACCCTAAAGCTATTTACTAAATCTATACTTTACTACTACTACCTTAAAGCCTATAAGGTTATAGTTAAGGACTATCCCTTTAGTCTTTATAAATATAGTTATATAGTAAAAATTTTATATAAGTTACTTTAGAATTATTTTTAAGCTCTTATTAATATAATTCTAGGCTAATATATAGATATTATAATTATAAGGTAGCTACTCTAGCTCTTATACCTTCCTAAGGATAGGACGCTACCTCCTATTAGGCTAGTAATTATCTTACTATACCCCTTACCTTAATTCCTTTTTAAGGTAAGAAATATTATAGAGAAACCTTTAAAATATTTTTAAGTTAATTTAAATAAGAAGCTAGTTTTTTTATACTTTATATAGTACTAATACTAATCCCTTATTAATTTCTTATAACTATAGGCGTAACTATTAATAATAATAATAATAACACTACTTTTAAGAGTAGTAGTAATAATAATAGTAAGGAGGACTTACTTATACTCTCCCTAAGTATATTATACTAATTTAATACTAAAATTAACTTAACTATAGATATAAGTTTACTTAGAATTATTTTATAACTTTTACTAATATAATTCTAATATACTTAGAGCTATTAAGATATTAGTAATTAATATACTAACTATACTACTAAGGGTGATTATATTAATAAGTATAAGAAATAATTCTAAAAAAACGCTAAACTAATTCTAAGTAATATACTTACTTTTAGTCTAAGATAACTTTTACTTAATATAAGTAACTAATTTAGAGGAGATAGAGTTAGATAATAATAATAAATCTAAATTTAAAGGTTTTAATAATTAATAATTAATAAGTTAGAATTAAATTAAAGCTAATAGGGAATTAATTCTATACTATTTTTATAATACCTTTATAATATTTTATAAGGTAAGAAAGATATATAAGAAGAATAAAGCTATTTTATTTCTAGAATTATTTCTAAACTCCTACTAAAGTAACTATATTATAATTCTTATAAATTATATATTTTATAAAATAAAGAATTTATATTATATAAAATTTAGTATAAAATTAGAATATTTTAGT
>JAEIJG010000329.1:0-32687 GCA_037289395.1 Beauveria scarabaeidicola | reverse complement strand
TTTTTTTCGTGTGTGATGGGGGAGAAATAATTTGAAAAAAAAAAAAAGAAGAAGAAAGAAGACTTACATGATAGCGCGACGCTCCAGAGGACATTCATACCGATAAAGGCGGGCCAGCGCGTCTTGAGCGCCTCGACAATGGCGCGCAGCATGGCGACCACGGCGCCAGGCTTGGTGACGAGCTCGGTAATGTTTTGGGGGAGGAAAATCTTCTTGGCGGTGCCCTTGAGGCCGTCGTCGGTGTTGGCCTTGATGCCCTGGCTCGCGGCGGCGGCGGCGAGGATCTCGGGCCCCAGCGTGGCCGTCACTTTGTCGGGTAGCTGCGTGACGAGCTTCTTGAGCGATGATGGCAGCTTGTCAAAGCCCTTGGCAATGGTGCCGTCGCGGTCCTCGATGAGGCTCGTCAGGTCGTCGACGGCGGTCGGCACGCCGTTGACGAGATCCTTGAAGACCTGGGTAAACTTGGCCAGGAGCGCGGCCGAGTCGCCGCCGCCGCCGCCGCCGCCGCCGCCGGGCACAATCTTGTTGTTCTTGGCCGAGAGGTTCAGCCGGTCCAGCACGTTGCCGAGGTCCCTCTTCTCGCGCTCGGCTTCCGTGGTGGCCAGCTGCGCGTCTTGCGGCTTGAGGCCTTCCTCGGCCTTTTTGTGGCGCGTAAACAGGAGCGAAAGGCGGTTGGGCTTCTTGTCCGCCTTGGCTTCCTCCGTGGTCGCGACCTCGTCCTTGTTGGCGGCCGCGGGGGCTGCGGCAGCGTCGTTGTCGGAGGGCCAGTCAAGGTCGGAGACGTCGATGCGGGGAGGCAGAGGGGGCGCGGGGCCGTCGTGCTCGGCGAGGAGATTCGCGATGAAGCGCTCGTCGTCTTCGTGCAGCACGGCGTCCACTTCGCCGCTGCCATCATCGCGTCCTTTGCCTTTTAGCAGCTTGGCGGTTCCATGGTCAATGTCATCGGCAGTCGTGGCATCATCCGCCGAAGCTTTTGCATCATCCGCCTCTTGCTTCGCCTTCTTCTGAGCGTTGTGCTTTTTGACCTTTTTGTAGGTAAAGTATTCGAGCATCGTGGGTGGCGCAGGCTGCGAAGCGGTTCAGCGCACTTGATTCTGAGGGTATCTGAATGGCTTACGGAATAGACTGTGTTGAAGAAGTTTGGTAAAGTTGAGAGATGATTCGAGCCACTCGAAACTTGTTAAATTAATGTACTGGGGCTATCGATCCCGTATTATTAGCGGCGGTTGGGAAAAGAGGCCGCCCTGACACCGCCACCAACTTAGTACCTATGGACGCGACGTCATGAGCCATCATCCCAGCTGAGCTCCACACAAGCTTGTGATGGTACGCAAGCAGTGCCGCGCGCCAAGTAAAAGAACAAAAAGGCGGGCTGTACGTCGTTTTGTCGCCGGATCACTGAACCATAAATTAATAATAAAAGAACATGGCGAATACACGTGCCACACACACACCACAGTGGGTGTTGCATACACTACTGGTTCCTAAAAATTGGCCTGCTGTTTCCACGACCGACTTAGAACACTCAATGCGGGGTTGCAGATGCGATGTGACCAATTTATTGACAGTCAAAGCCTACTAAGTAAGTATCTACCTCTCTAAAGCTCTGAGCTACCCCCTTAGTACGCCCTATCAGGAAATCTCAATCAACAAGTCAAAAGCAACCTGCCAGATTCCAGGCGACATTTAATTCTCCATAGCATCGGCGCGTGTGACGCCTGCAACACTCTGGTGGTTTTGACCTCCAATGGGCGCGCCGCACTCGGGACAGCGCGCCAGCTCCATGGGCATCCCGCATTCGCCAATCGCAAACTGCATGTCAAATTAGCTATCAACATGCCAAATGATTTCCTTCCCTGAAAAAGAAAATTACGTACCGGATGTCCGTTGACACAATTGTACCAGTGACCAGAGTGCGTGGCAATCCCACCTCGCCCGCTGAGCATGGCCGTTTTGATAGCCGCAATCTCTTCCGGGCTGACCGCCTCATACCGTTCCGCTTGTAGTAGCTGAATGGTTTTACGAACCGCTCCTTTCAACGTGTCAGCGTCTTGGAAGGGTTGCTCGCACATGCGGGATGCTGTCTCGAGGTTTTCCCTCGCCTCGTCCAGGAAACCGCTCGCTTTGGCCCTGTCTGCCTCGTCGAGACGCGGGCGGAACCTGTACATGTGCGCCATTCTGGCATGATATAGGATCGCCTCGACAGCGATTTTAGGCAAAGCGTCAGTGCAGCAGCGGGCAATCAATGACGAGCAAGACTCTAGAAACAGTTTGGCAACCACAAGCGGAGAACCGCCTGGCCATTTCGGTGGCTGCGCGAAGTTTGCAGCTTCGATTGCGGGCAAAAGATCAAACATGTCTTCCAATATAATAGAGTCCAGCTTGACAAGTGCCATCTCGCCGGCAAGAGCCACACGACAATCTCTCTCGACCCGGCGAGGTGGGCTCTGCATTGACAGAGCCGCGAGGCCGTCGCTCAACGTATCTCGTTCGATTCTTCGCAGTGCGTGAATCGTGGCTTCGTAAAGCTTATGATGGGGCTGATATCTTTCTGAAGATTCATTGCAAAAAGTCTTTATCTTGTGACGCAGCTTCTTGCTTTCCTCGTAGCGAATCTGCAGGCGCCGGTCTAGGGTCCCAATCTGGCCTGCGGGGAGAGCATTGATGATTCGTAAATTACCCGAATGTGATCCGGCGAGCTCCTCTTGTAGCTTTTCCAGCTCCATGTTGATGTTCTTTAGTTTTTCTTTACCTGAGAC
Organism: Beauveria scarabaeidicola; assembly: GCA_037289395.1. Classification (NCBI taxonomy): domain Eukaryota; kingdom Fungi; phylum Ascomycota; class Sordariomycetes; order Hypocreales; family Cordycipitaceae; genus Beauveria; species Beauveria scarabaeidicola. The sequence goes on along the minus strand of JAEIJG010000329.1, from coordinate 29,928 downwards.
TAGAAACCTTCTGGCTGACTCGTCTGCGACTGCTCTGTTGACAATTCGATTGTAGCGTCGCGTCGCATATTGCTTCACCGGACGCTTGCAGTCCGGACACTGCGGCATCTTCCCAAATTCGCCGGAAAGTTCAACTAAGCCCGTGAAGCGACCTTCAACATCGGACACATACGCCGTGTGCATGCCCACGAGTCCGTCCAAGGTCTCGGCTGTGAAAAAGTGTCCGCAGCCTAGGACGACAATGGGGTTCACGTCAACGTCGATTTCGGCATATGTTTTCATCTCGAGCAGATCAACCCGCGAGTCCTGCGACTCGCCACAATCTTTGCACAAGTCCTCAGGGCAGGCTTCACCGCAGATACCCGGGCAGCGATGGCCGCACGAGAGCAGCTTGACGCACCGCTCGTTGCAGGGCAGCCGGGTGCATGGTGCTGAGCACGGCATCGCACAGGAGCCCTGGTGCTCACAGGACCATTCGCACTTTTCCACACAGGGGGTGCAGCCCTCACTGCACGTTGCAGCGCATGTCGAATGCTGGCATCGTACCTCGCAGGGGGCAACGCACAGGCCGCACTCGGTGCCTGCATGACAGGGCTTGCGACAGTAGTGATTGCATGTTCCAAACGGTCTCTCGCAAATCTTTCGGCACTTTTTATGAGAACTCTTTCCAGCTGTGTCGCCAGCTTGTACGCGGCAACTGCCGCAAGTTCCGGGACATATGTGGCCACATGACAGCGGAGTTGAGCAAGGTGCTGGGCATCGATAGCCTTCTGCGGTCACCGACTTGAAGCATGCCACGTTCACAGTATGGTTGCAGTCGGCTAAAGCCTTCTCGACAATGACATCGCAGCGGATTGATTCGGGGTTCTGTGTAGAGTAACATTGCACAGTGTCTTTGACATGGCCGCAAGGCAGCTCGACATCTCTCAGCGGCACGAGACACTTCCCGCAGTCTTCGCCGCATGTTGGCCTCTGACACCCATGTCCACATGGCTCATGTAGACGCCGGCAAGGTTGTGGGCAAGAAAATATCTTGTGCATACTTTCCGAGTGGCAGCGCGCGAGGCACATGTGCCCACAGTCGGCGAGGCGCCAAGAGCATGTCTGCGAGCACCCTCCTTCGGGACTGTGCCGAGAAAAGCCGTCGGGATCTGACACATTGATCGGTATTTCTTTGTGCCGCGGGCAGCACAATGCAAGGGCTTTCCCAACAGAATCCGATGCTCGCATGAGCTCTATCACAGTCTGCCACATCTTGACATTTGTATACGTCTCCGCGTTCCCGATGAGGTACATTCCATGTTGCGCTCGGCTGAGAAGAACATTGATTCGGTTCGTAGTTTTCAAAAAGCCAACCTTTCGCGCGTCGTTGCTTCTGACCAGAGATACAATCACGACTTTTGCTTCTTCACCCTGGAAGTTGTCCACCGTGGCCACGCGCAGCAGATCGCTGAGCTTCTTCTTCGCAAGAGCGCCTTTCCGTTGCACTGATGGCGCTTCCTCTTGCGAGTCGGGTTCCTCACTATCAAAACCATCTTTATTCAAGGCATCCTGATCTCTGTCACTGAGAACCACCTCAAAGTCATTGCGCATCGATGCCCGAAGCTTTTGAAGCTGCCCAGTGTATGGCGTCAGCACTGCAATGTCACTGCTGCTGTACACTCCTTGGCGAACGATGTGACGAACAAGTGCATGGACCATGCCAACCTCCCAGTCGTTTGAATGCGACTTGTGGTACATCTCGGCGCTCTCGCCAGCCTCTAAATGACTGTGATCAAGCCAAAAAAGATTTTTTCGCATGCCCACAACGTCTGGGAAGTCGTAAGTGCTTAGGTGGTCTTGAAGATTAGGATAAAGCGTCTCGCGTACAAGCGAGGATATGGAGGGGCGCATTCGTCTCTGCACTTCCAATTGAGCCAATGGGATTTTGGGTCGCCCTGGAATCCCGACTGAGAGTCGCTCGAACTGGCTGCGGTCAAGCTGGTACAACATCCCTTGCTTGCTCTCCAACGACAAGCCAAAGTTGTTGATTTGAGGCCGCAACTGCTCATGGTCTCCAATCTGAATAAGATGCTCCACGGTCGGCAGTAGTGCTGAAAGGATGTGAGGCTCCATCACCTCACCTGCTTCTTCGCAAACGACAACTTTGCATTTCAGTCTCTGGAGAGTCGATATTCGCTTCGCCAAGCCCGTGGTCGTAATGCCAATGACATCGGCTTCTTGAAGAACCCTCCGGTCGACTTCGTCATGAATATTCGAAACTTGTCGCTGTTCTGTAGAGGCGCCCTCAATCGCTTCGACCAAGTCGTCCACAGCGTGCTTGTGTCTATCCATGCTCCAAAAGTCCATAAGATGTCGTCGCTCAGATGCAGAAAGAGAATTGACGCTTGTGGAAGCCTTCCGGAGAACAGCATCAGAATCTATCTCGGTCTCGGCGCCATGGTCCCGAGTCAAGTCCGCATTCGTCTTAAGTGATGCCCATATGTCAAAAGGGTGTCGTCCCACGATTCTGAACCCGTCTTCATCTGTCTCTGCAAATTGGGCAGCTATGCGTGGATGGCACCGTGAGAGGTACTTTTGCATGTTTTCCCACCTCATCTGTCGTAATGCACTATGCGCTCTGCCCAGTATCTTCTCGATGCTCTCGGCTGCGGCGTCCAAGCTTTGGTAGGACATGGCAAGACTATAGCGCTCAAATCCGCTTTTAGATTCAGATTGTGTAACCGTCCGAAGGTTGTGTCCCTCTAGAAGAGCTGAATGACTCTGTCCACCAATACGGATAACCTTTTTGGTGCCCTCTTTTAGTATATGCTCGAGAAACTGGTCCAGTGCATGGTTTGTGTAGCACCTGGCGTTTGCTACCGTCAGCGGTCATTTCATCTGATAGAGTACGGCGTTGACTTACACAACAACAATGGGCCCGAGTTCTGCTTGAGCTTGGCAGTTCAGCAGAATATTCATCAACTTGATGCCAAGATAGGATTTTCCTGTCCCCGGGGGTCCCTGAATCAGTGCAAATTCACGACACAGTGCCGCAATCAAGGCTCGGCACTGCCCGCGATCAAGATCTGTTTCAGCCTCTACTTTGCCAATAAGGGCTTCAAGGTCTGAGATGGAGTCCGGGGCAATCAAAAGATCGGCCTCGCCAAGACTACTTCCTTTCAGAATAGGCTTTAAAGAAAAAGCGAAGCCGGGTTTGCGTGCATACCGAGGTGGCGGAATATTCGCAGTCGTGACCCCGAGTCCTTGTTCCGTTTCGTCGGGAAGGATCCAGTCTTGGAATGGAAAGGATCCGAGTCGTTGCATGTTCTGCATATTCTTAAGAATGGGTATAAAAGTAGCGGGAACCATGCCCGGAAATTCTACAAGGACGCCCTGCGCTCGAGAGCTGCTCAGACCCATCAGTGTCTCGATATCTTCTTGGGCATGACTCGTGAGCCTCAGTGTGATGGTTGCGCGACGACCTTGTTTCGTGAGTTTCTCGCCTTCGCCATTTTTAGTCTTTTTTGTGCTGATGATAAGGAACAGGTGCTGTACTCGGCCGTGATGAGCCGCGATAAACGACACAAGTACTCCCTCGGAAAGCCGCCTGGATTCTTCCCACCATCGCTGCCTCTCAGCAGCTGTCTTGTCTCGAAGGTTTCTGGGTTGAGGAAACGAAATATCTGCCTCCAGCCCACGGCGACTGTCAAAGGACATGTAGCTGATGACAGCCTGGGAATAGCGGTTCGCCCTGAGGTTGCCAAAGCTCAGCTTGGGACTGTCCAGGTGGGAGCAGTTTGTTTCCGCGAGGCGCAGTGTGCTTGCCAAAGTATCCTTGAGCTCGCCAAAGGTATCCTGGCGGAGGAGACGGAATAGCGTGTCAATGTGTCGCTGAGACTTGTCGCTGAGGAAATGGGGCTGTTCGGGGTCGGTTGATGGGAGGAACTCGGCCGCTTCGCTCAGAATCTCAGCCCGCGTTGGGAAAATCTTAATGACGGCAATATCGGTATTGTCATTGTCGTGGCGGCCGCCTGGTGGATGAAGCACGCGAGGAAAGGCCGACGTCGATGTGTCTGCAAAGTCGGTGGCGCCGGCATCGTCCACGCTTAGCAGCCCTCTTGCTCGGCCTACAACGGCTCGAATCTCGCCAGCATGATGAAGGAGCTGAGCCGAGGCGCCTATTAAGCCTCGTTTCTCGAGGCTAGTCGCTAAGCCGTGTATCGAGTCAATGAGGTGCGCAAGGTCGTCGTGTAGTCTAGCACGCTGCTCTCTTTTGAGAACCTCGCGCAGTGCGGTCGAGAAGGCCACGGCCGCCGACTCTACATCTGCACAGCCTTCATCGAGAACGCCAGGCACTTTTGCGAGCACACTGTCGCAGAATCTCTGCAGCGCTGGGACGGCGCGGCTCCCGTTGGCGCCGCTGAAAAAGCTGTACAGGCCACCGACGCAGGTGTCGATGGAGAGACAGTCCAGAATTGAGGCGTGTGTCATGGTCTGGAGAAAACATTTCATCGCATCGTAGCCTTGTCGGGGGTTTTTTGCTGCCACCGCACAAGCTATCGTCTCTCGAATGTGACTGCGCCCGTAAAACTCGTCGTCGTCGAGATCTTTTGCGAGGTTATGCTTCCAATCCTTGTCCTTGGCGTTGAGAATCTCGAGGGCCCCCCTCCATAGACGCTCAGCCGTTTGCTCATCGTTTTGTCGAGGTTCTTGTTTGATCATTCTCTTCCATGAGTTGTAGTCTGTCCTGACCTGCACTTGTTCTGGCGTTTCTTCTGCAGGCCTGCGACGTTGGCCTGGTTGTTGATCACGGCCTCTGGAGGAAAGATCATGAGAAAATCGACATCGTGAGCCGAACCGACAGGTTTGCCCCCTCTGGAAGAAGTTGCACACTCGCTTCACGTCGTTGAGCCCACTCTTGGTTCTTTCTTGCTCCCCCCCACGCCTTTTTCGCCAGCCGTCCTGGCCTCTCGCGTTGCCGTCTGTGTTTCGGGACCAAGATAGCATATCGTTGAAGAGCAACCGAATCCTGATGGTATCAGAGGAAAGGACCGAAGAGACAAGACAAAGACTGATATTGGTACTTTGTTATGAGCTGCCGTTTAGGAGAGGGCTGTATTTATAGCGCAGCAAACGCAATTCTCCTGCCAATGAATGCATTCACTCAGGCACCAACAAACGCATTCACTCAGGCGCCAACAAACGGCCTCAAATAATGGCAATAACCCACACGCAACTCACCTGCCAATAAATGCATTCACTCAGGCGCCAACAAACCGCCGCAAAGAATAGCAATAACCCACACGATGCTTATTGGCCCTGGGCTGCACTCTACCTGTGAAAGAAAGCGTGCCCTCACAGTCAATGGTCTCCCTGCCTGGCTTCCTCGTCCGCTATTTGAAAAACTGTATGGAGGTGGAAAAAGAAGTGCGATGGATGTGCTGCTGGACCTTGTCTCAGCACCCAAGCCACCTTTTGCTTTTGCGCGACAGCATGCCGCCTGCGCGCTGGCGATGCGGCGCGGTCCGCAGAGATGTTGTCCGACAGCCTATAGGTCAGCCCCATGTGTGCTAGTATCTAGTTCTATGAATGCCTCCGTAGTAGAGCCTGACTAATGAGAGGATGGGAGGTGCAGACTCAGTATACAGATAAATTAAAACCAGAGCAAACCGTATCTACGGGATCTACGGGATCTACGGGATCTACGGGGGATGCACCTTTAATTTAGTAGTCTAAGCGTAGGCAGTACACCACATCTTCCGAGTCTGCTATCCGACTACCCTGCACAGCGCAAGCACATGTACGGGCGCGTCTGTAATGATCGATTTCTATTGTGGGTATCATTAATATACATGGTTCCCTCCGTAATTCGTACCGATATCAATGTTTCCTAGACCATGTAAGCTGCTCCTCTTGCTACTTCATTGTGCCCTCTCATATTCAGCCATGCTTTGCTGTACTACCTCGTCCGCCAAATTACCACTTCTGCCGCCACTTTGACGACGCCCTCTTTGATATGCTTGTGTAGATGTTACCGCCCGTTCTCCCACGTACAATCTTGCCGTCCACTCTTTTGAGCATCCGGGGCAGTTCTTGTTTCGTCTCGTTCGCCAAAAGGCTTCCTCGCAGATGACGTGGACTCGGACATTACAGTCGGGATCTGCGCAGCGCACTCCTACCGTCACAATGTCTTTGCATGCCTCACAAAACTTGATCCGCTGCCATTCTCCCTCTTCTGCATCAGGATCGTTGAACGTGCCCAAAAGCCACGGCCTTAGCTCGAGGAGCGACCTCGGCGTCAGCGAATAAAACCCCTCTCTGCTCTTTTCAAACCATCCACCACCGACGAGGTTTTGTAGCACTATCTCGACTTCGCTGTGCTTCAGGCCCTTATCGGTGATTGCCTGCGACTGCTCAGGCGCGTCTTCGCTTCGGTCGACGGCGCTCTCCCTGTGATTGGGTCTCGCGAGCTTTACAGCCTGCATGTCGGTGAGTGCAATGACTTCCATTCGCGGTGTGTTGTATTTGTCGAACATGGCCTCCAGCGCTCGCTTGATGAACGCAAGCTCATCGGGGCTGAATGTTGTCGCAAGTTGCGTCTGCGCGTCCGAGGCAGTATTGACGAAAGCGTAAACACGTTCCTTGGTGACTTGATGTTGCGTTCTTCGAATTTCGTAGTCGAATAAAGATGCAGCTTCTCGAGCGGTTCGCATGAAATTGTCAAACGTTTCTTCTGTCACTTGTTCTGGGCGCACTAAATTGCCGTCATTTTCTGCGTTGAGGATGGCGGCGATGACGGGGCGCGATTCGCGAAAAGTCATGGAGCTCCTTGCAAGCATCGCCTGAAGGAATGCCCGGTTTTTATTGCTGTACTGGGTTTCACTTAGGGTCTCCATTGTGCAGACGGTGTGGTTCTTGCTGCTGTAGAGGAAAGCCGTGCGACTGTGAAGATGCAAGCACAAAATGGAGCGGTGGCTAGTCGCGTCCTCTTTACGCGTTTAAGATGTGGCTGTGCGCAGTGTCACGCCACAGCCAACTCACTGCCAACACCAGGAGTCATATCGAGTAGGATATCTCGTTTCTCTCGTTGGTTTCCTTATGAGAACCCGAGCACTTCTTTGGTTCTGAAATGTTGTCGTGTGTTCTGCATGTTCTTCGCACTGCACTGCACATCTATCCTCGACCTAGCAGCTAACTCCCAGTTGATCTGCTCTGTAAGTAGGGCGAGGAAAGTGTAAGACGAAGCCCCGAATCCGAAACGGAGCAACGAGAAGAAGAGAAACGTTAGAATAAAGAGATCACCATAGTATAGACGTAATTAAGCCACAAAGTTGCTTCATCACTTTTTTCTTTGCAAACGGGCTCATGCATTAAAAGGCCATCAAAAAAAAGTCACGACGCTGCTGGGTACCTCCTTTGCTACCACTAACGCTGACTCATCAAACCTGGGCGAACTTCTATTACTGGGACTGCCCAGACCTTGACAAGCTTGTCTCATCACACATCGAAGCACAGCTCTTCATAGACGCGACTCAGAGGGCATAAATGCGTGACGCATATATCAATTGGTGCGCATAAAACAGTAAAATTGCATTGGGCTGGGAAGAGACTCCAAAAAATCTGGGAACTGTTTGCACGGTCGGACGAAGCTAGGGAAGGCCTCCCGAGACCCAAGGCAGCGCTGTGGAGGCGAAGCTGTTGGCGCATGCCGAGACGCGCACACAGTCTACTGATAGAAGCAGAGCATGGCAGATCTGAAGGAATTCGACGTCGTGCGCGTCGCGCGAAGTGATGGCGCAGATACCGGCCCAGGGTACTGGCCAGTAACGGCGCCCGCGCCCAAGAAGCCTGCCAAGGAGGCAACGGACAAGATGCCCAGAGCAAAGCCGCAAATGATACGCCTAGCTGAAGACGATCCTCGCTATGTCGAATGGAAAGTTAAACTCGGGATTATTCTCAAGATGGAACTGTCACCGACCCCCGATGGTAAGCCTTGTGCAACCGGTAGTGGTACTAGGTGATGAAGCAATACTGACAAACAATCAGAAGGGAATCCATGGTTTGTAGAATTTCCCCGGGGATACTGGCCATATGAAAAGTCGAAGCACATTTGGGTATCTGGGTACCCAGTCAAATCGAAGCTGTTCAAGACCCCACAAGAGTTTGCGGCACATCTGATATGGCTCCTCTCAGCGTCAAAGGAATACAAAGATTGCTGTTGCGTTCACTGCAACTCAGTCAACATGGCAAAGGTTGCCACAGCCATGGACGAGATAGCTAGCAATACACCCACGCTACCGCCAGCGAAGCCGGAAAAGGCACATCCGAAAGTGACGCCCGTGCCATTACCGACGATCCCTGGACAACCTGCGTCTAGACAGCCGGAATTGGTGCCAAAGGCGCAACCAGCGCAGGCCCAATCACATACAAAGGCTGCAGCTCAAGCACAGGCCCAAGCAGCAGCGCAACAAGAACAACTCAAGCACCAACGGGCGGAGCAGCAGGCACGGCAACAAGCACACCTGGCAAGCCAGCAACAAGCGCAACAGCAGCGCAACGTGGGCTGGTCGCTACAATCACCGTTTCTCTTCCGCGTGGGAGAGCTTGTGTGGTATCAAATTGGAAACACATGGCGTCTGGGCATCATTGCCGCACAGAATCCCCAGCAGCCTGGGGCTCACGAATTGCTGCCCCTAGGCAATGCCCTCATCCCACAGCAAAACGTGGCCAAACATGATAAGGACATGCGGCCTTTTCAAGCATTCAGTGTGCCCCCGGTGTCTATCCAGGACATGAGTGACAAGATATTCGACGAGGTGCCGTGGGTTGAAAAGTTTCGCGAGTTTGGAGCGGTTCCTTCGAAGCGAGAGTTTCTGTTGCTTGACGCATCAAAGATGGCGGCATCCAAGGTGGACTGGTCCTACTCGCTGTGGTCACCCATGTCCGAGGACTTGCAAGCCAAGACAATCACGTATTACGGCTGCTTCCTCGGCGCGGAGCGCATCGAGGTGGGCGACTGCTTAAGGGTACGAAACCTGCCCGTGGAGCTCAACATCGTGTCCGAGGACATGGTTGTCATGGGTCTACGATTCATCTACACGTCGGGCGACGTTCCGGGCGCCGTCTTCTTCCGCGGCACCCTCTACCAGCGCGCCGATCCGGGGGCCGACCCCTCGACGCTCGTTCCCGTGGAGCAGCTGCCCGTCGCCCTGCGCGACGAGTCGCATTGGAGGAAACAGGTGCAGCCGGGGACCTTTTACGGCTGGGTCGTGGCGGGTGGCGATGGCGTGCGCCTCGAGGAGAAGTCGATCCGCGGCCGCTTCTACCCGACGCACCGCGTTATGCCCCTGCTCAACGCGTCTGTGTTTGAGGCCGCCGTGGCGCGCCGCCAGATTGAGGACCAGCACCCTTACCTGAACAGCCGCATGGACGGTATCGGACGCTACCTGGGCCGCCAGGTCAACAGGTTGGAGACGCTGGGCGGGAGCGTACCGGCAGGCGGCAGGCTCGCCTTTGAACCGTTTGTGCGGGAGGAAACCAGACGAATGTGAGCATGCGAAACAGGCGGCGCTGCTAGTTGTGACCAATGGCCGGCAAAGACAGCTGGCAAGAAAAAGCCTGACGAACAAGGAAGATGACTGTACAGTAATTAGATGTAGGCGAGAGATGTTGTAGTCTCTTTTCTCAGCGGCAAGGGAGTATGAAGAATCAAGACAATCAGGAATTCATGACGATTGTTATTCATGCCTTAATGCTGGCAATTGTTTAATACAAGGTGGTAGATGGGCCCTGGCCACGACAACGACTGCGCAAGGTGCAATTCAGCAACACCCATGCAGGAAAGAAGGCGAAGTGACGCATCACGCACCGGACCCGACAGCCGCTTAATTTCGGGTCAACCGCCATGTTTCGGTGCGCGCACATGCATATACTCCCATTCTCCCAACGCGGGAGGCTGGTGTGCGAGAAAACAAGACGATTTCTTTTCAAAAAAAAAAAAAAAAATTTACCGGTCTCAATGGAGGGAAATGCGTTTTTCCATTGGGCTTGCAAAGCCTACAACGCACACAAGTCGTTGCCCTTTTCATCGGGATGTGATTCATCTGTTTGCTTTGGAGTACCAAACTAATTCATGACAGCAAAAAAAAAAAGAAAAAAAAAGACGGCGAAAGAAGAAGAAAATAAGACAAAGTCTTGGACACAAAATACACGTGGCGTGGCGTGCTTCGGTCTCGGAGGATCCTCCGAGAAACCAATACGGCAGTGGCGCGTTTCTGTCACAAATCTCATTTTTCCCTCCCTCAGCTACTCAGTAACAATGCCTTGAATGCACCCGTGTTTGCGTGTACTGTCAATATGCTGTCGATCCGAGGCGTTTTGGCTGATTGCAAGGGAACTCTGGTTCAGCCACGCAGATGTGCGGACAGTGCGGCTGCATCCGTCCTTGTCACAAAGATGTCAAGGAAATTGAAAAATAAAAATAAAAATAAAAATAAAAATAAAAATAAAATAAAAATAAAAATTGCGCACAGTTCTTGTAATTTTTGGAGACCGCCATGGCAATTTTCCTATTCTAGTACAAGCTGCATGAGAACAAGCTGCATGGCGTGGCGTTTTGCACACACACACTTTTTCCCTTGGGTCTTTTGTCGTTTTTGTGATGAAAGCAGGCCCTTGCCGCCATGCGCAGCAGAGATGATGCCCTCTCGCTGATTTAATTCCTTTCGCATGCACCCAAGCTGGAAGAAGGGCTACAGAGCAAAGTGTGTATCAATGATGCATATATGTCAACGTATCATCAGGTATTAATCACCCTTGTCTAAATGCCCGACGCGCTATAAAAATGTTATATGCTTGAATGCCACCTCCTCAAAACTCCGATGCCTGCTTATCATCATGTTAAAAAGGAGACCTTGTACCTACATAGATAGCAAATCCAATACATGATTAGAATAGCTGTGCTATAAAGGAACCTCTTGGATAGTATAGGTTGGGGAAAACCGAACGGAAAAGAAACAAGGGCCCGACACAGTTTCCGGAGGGTCGGAAGCGCCCGCCGTCGTTCAACACACTCCACCGTAAGGCGAATCTTATTGTTCTAGAAAAGGTTCAGCACCTTGTGCTTTGAGCTCGTCCAGTTTTGCCTCGAGTCTCAGCAAGAAATTGGGATCATAGTCTCGGTCAACGGCTCGCGGTTGGGCTCTGGGTGAGTTATCCGACTTTTGCTCGCCACACTTCCTGCATCGAGTGCCGTTCTCTGTATGCGGGGGGTACAGAGTCCAGCATTTGACGCATTCGTAGTACGGTATACTGTTGGGGCCAAATACGTCACCGGGATAGCCGAACGGGTATTTGCTGTGTTTTGGTCTGCGTACATGTTAGTCATATAAACACTCGCGGTAGGTTCTGCGGGTCACAAGAGAAAAAGACAAGGGCCAACGGGAAGATTTGGTCAAGTGAATGCAAGACGGGGACTCACGGGTCTCGAGGGCAGTCCGTGCAGCGGACATGCTGGCACTTGCTGCACGTCGTCTGGCTCACTTCGGCGAAGTCGGCTTTGCAGACGTGACAAGTCCGTCTCACCCGGTAACGGGGCTTTCTGAGGACCAAATCTGGACCGCCAGCATTACTGCGCCGTTGAAGAAGCATTCCTGCCTCGTTACGCGTGTGATCAGGGACATGATAGCCCTCGTCGTCGTTTTGATAGCGGCGCCGGGTTGGTCTCCTCCCAACTATAGTGTCATCGACATCTTGGTCTGGCTGCAGACGGATACATATCTTGCAACGGGCATGCGCGCAGTTGGAACAGGAACCCTGAGAGGTCATGTCACCATTGCAGCGGTGACAGTACCAGCGGAGACGGAGACGCAGTGATTTATCTTGGCGAAGGACCGTCTCGCCGGGTTGCGTTGTTCTCATCTCCCAGGTCTGCACTTGCATGCCTAGACGAGTGGAGATGGCTTTGCCGCGCTGCTCAGCGATTTCCGACTTTGGGACTGTGAAGATGGTGACTGGGCCCTGGGCGTCATGGCTGGGATGTGTCAGTGAGATTGAGTGCCACAAAGAGGGAAGGAATTGCAGGTGGATGCGGCGGTGGACAACGAGGATCAAAAACTGACCTTGAAGAGCCAGCCAACTTGGAAGAGCCCTTTGTTGAAGGCTTCATGGCGTCCTTGTGAGCAGAGTGTGTAGCAAGAGGCTCGGTAGCCCAGGAGGTGGCGCCAAGCGGCGTGAATGGTAAGATGGAAGCAGACGTATTTGAGAATTCAAAGTTGGTAGTCGGCGATGCGAGTTGTTATAGCGCCGAGGCTGAATTTAGCGTGGGAGAATGACGACGGGCTCTTGAGGTTCCGTGTTGTACTGGCAACGATGCAGTGTTGAAGGTGTGTAGCACAGTGTGCGTAGGTGAGGGAGGGAGGGATGTAAGCTGCGTGTAGCGAGTCTGTAAAGAGTTTGTGGGTGTAGTGATGGTGAGAGACTTTGTTTGGTATTGGGTCAAGACGAGAATGGATATATTACGACAAGAGAAAGCTGGCATGAGAGTCGAGGCACAAGTTGCACAAGTTACAGGGAGGTGGGTGGAGGGGAGATGATGAAAAGAAAAAGCTGACCAAGGAAGCAATGCTGGGGGGGGGGGGGGGCGAGAGATGGTCTGGCGCTAAAACTGAATGTGTCGGTTATCGGTGGATGAGGGAAACCGAGTTTGGAGTTTGGGTGTGCAGCAACAAACTGATCTGTGATGCAGAGGTAGGTAGGGATCAAGGATGTCAAGGATACGGAGTACTGTATCAAGGTTATGGATGGAAGTGGCTGAAAGCAAGGGGTGGGTGGTGGGTGTATGCTCGGTAGGAATTGAGTACGAAATAGTGTGGATGCAATTAATGACTGGGATGGCAGTGCGGAGCGAGATGCGGCGAGGATTGAGGTGGTGAATAATATGGGATAATATGTCTATGTGTCATGTGTGGTCAAGATGGTTGGAGGTGACGCAAGAGGTTGATGAGGACGTACAGAGTAGTAGACTTTTAATTTATGGTAGGAAAAGATTCTTGAGCGAGTACAACCCGGCCCGTACAAGCGGTGTTTGGCAACCAAAAGATACCTACCTAAAGATAAGATGAATACTGGTAATGGAACGGGGCAGAAAATACAGTGGAATACAGAGCACTTGTCCGCTATATCAGGACCGCTCAAGGACGTCAGACGGCCTGTGATAGGGCAGGCACCTGCTATAAAACACCTATAAAATGGTGTTATAAGTCCTCCCGTCTTCCGCTTCCCACACACACCCCTCCTCCTCTTCTCCCATCCATCCATCCATCATACATCACCATCATCCTTCCCGTTTCCAGGTTCCTGGGTCGCTCCAGAAAACACCCCTCATACTCTCACCTCGTCATATTTTGTCCTCTCGCCCCTCACTGGCCAGCCATCATCCATCGCCTGCCTAGGCCCAAGGCCCAGCGAAAATAGTCTACACGCCACTCGGTCCAGCCCATCCATCGCTCTTGCGTTGCCCCCCAGCCAGCTTGCCGTCGTCGTCCACGCCACATCCAGTCTGTCTTGCAGCCTGACACCGTTCTCGGAGACAGCAGCCTTGTTCTTCATTTTCTACGGGAGTACTCAGTATTACCAGTACTTCTTCCTTGCTGCTCCCGCAACAGCCTCAGTGGAACTCGCTCCTCGCTCCTCGCCCCTCCGCGCCCCTCCTCCCCCCTCCAAGCGGCCCACCATCTCGATTCTAGCTGCAGTTCACTGCCCCAGCCCTGCACATTCGACGTTCTCGTCCAAGCAGCTGAACCACTGCGTTGGGATGACCCTGGCACTGCCGTCACGGTAGCAATGCCCGCGGCGCACAAAACAAGAAGCACGCAACCGAAAGGAAATTCAGCTCTTTGTGCCTCGTTCCTCGTGCCCGCTCTACCACTGTTCCAGTCTCTCCGATTCACCAGGGGCAGGGGGCTCGACAAACAATCACACGATTAGACCCCTAAAAGGCTAAAACAACCTTATCAAAGACTCCCGGTCAACCAAACAACTATGTACGGATAGTCAGTCAATGTTGGACTTGCCGGGCTAAATATAGCACGTCTTGCCATCATAAATATGCCTGCAACACGCCAGCAACGCGCCAGCAACACGCCAGCAACACGCCAGTGGAATGCCAACTCCGGAGACGCCTCCGACTCGACCATTGTCTATCGCCCCCGAAAAATCAACACGAACAACAGTCGTCGATCATCTCCGCCTTCAAGACTTGCAACTGGCTGAACAAGACACTTGACACGCAAGCACGTTGACACCAAATATCTATGCAGCGCGCCCAGATCGGTTGCTACAGCCCTATCTCGCTAGCCAACTAATCATCATTATTAATTGCTAGTTACCTCGCTCGGCGGCGACGCAACCACAATTTGTGTTCAAGTCTCACTGACGGCACTGTTTATTAGGTAGTATCCATACTCTGTGGCGGCCTGTATGTTATACAGTGGATCATACTTTCCGCAGCATTCAATAGTGACGCTGAAGCTGCAGGACCAAACAAAGAAGCATGCACAGCAGCCAAGTTGCCAAGCGAGCTATGCTCTCTGCAATACATTTGAGACGCTTTGCCTACTCTTGCCTATCCATGAGCGAAAAAACTCAAGACTGCAAAGATGCCGTACTGTGTACTGTACCAGCGCTTCAGCGCACCGTTCCGATCCCGTTGCCGCAGCCGTCTCCACCACGGACTGCCCCCCGCTGGGCCGCTGGTGAGCGGTTCGGGCTTTTACTTGACATTTTGCCACAGATTGGTGGGTTTCCAGACCAATGATTGAAATGCTGGTCGAGCAATGCCCTCAATTCCAACCTTTCGGGCTGCCGTGGCCCGTGCGCCCCTGCCGGCCTGTCAAATGCTCATGCTGGTTGCCAATTCAAGTCAGGTCAGCTTCATCAATCAGCGCGCCTGGTGCATTCGGACCCAGCCTCACAGATATTGCCGCAAGGTGACTCGGAACTAGGGCCGACGTTCTTGACTGGCCATAACAATCTGGCTCGCTGGCTCGCATTTTGGCAAACCCCGTCAGTGGTACTTCAAAACCTGCTACAACAGCTCGCCCGATGAGACCTTGCCTGTCCCCAACACACGGATTGAAATCACTTACTGCTATCACAACATAAACACCAGGGACATATACTGACATGTCATCCTGCACAGCTGTTTTATACGGCTGTAGACTGGTGGTGCACGTGGTGGTACTCATGCAGCTGGAAGTACTAGCTACGCAACTAGGGCAGTGTAACTTGAACAGCCGAGCAAGGACCCTCCCGAGCGCTCTGTCTTGCTCGCACGCTTTTTCTCAAGCAGTGGTGTGCTTGTGTATTTACGTACAACGATTTCACGAGCCGCTCAACCACTGTTGCTAGCTTTGAAGAGGCTGTCGCCAATTCGAGATGGATGGGCGGTATGGTGTTGCGCCCGCAGATGCAATTCTGGCAGCACGTCTGGTTGGCCGCCACTGTACCGGGATATCTTTTTCTTCTTATTACACGGTTGGCAGCCTAGATAACTTGATCATTGAAGACTAACATACCTTGTATGCACCAGTATGCAGCCACACGAGGCACAGTCTGTGACAGGGCTTCAAGTTGTACTCACGTCGTGCAACGGAAGAAAGAGCCCAAGGATCGACACAGTGCTTTCCTACTGAAGCAAATTCAAGCCAAGTCTCTGCCGTCTGTGGCACTAGACTACCCAAAGACTTGGCACACGCGGCTTGCAGTTGCAGATGCATGCTTTCCAGGACCCTGGGGCCTGCCGACGAAGCTCCGGCAAGGGCTTGGTTGCCATGCGGTGGAAAAAACTCATTGCCGCCTTTTCACCAACTAACCAGCACAAAGCGGCGAACAGTTGTTTGCACGCCGTGTGTTGCTTGGTTGGTCGAGATGCTGGCGACTCTTGGAATCTGACGATTGCCTCCAAAGCGAGAAATTCCTGTGACTGACGCGTCTGCTAGATCCGTGTTATGTGTTGATACAATATTCCAAGGAGCGCAAACCCCAAACAAGAGAAACGAACTGCTAACAATCGAGATGCGGAATTCACCATGCTAACAAAAAGCCTTATTCAGTCAGCCACATGCATCCTGGCACCCGTCGACCCTCCACACCCAAGCACCTGGTAGGCTGGTAGGCTGGTACAGTACGGAGTATTGCGTATTTATGCCACGCTGGCGTATCCACATCCTGGCACGATATTGCTTTGCGCTTTTTCTGCACCGAAACTGTCATTTTGCCTTTCTTTGGGTGGGAGGGTCCTCGCCCATGCCGCCGGGTCGGGTCCGTTGCGAGTGTTAAGCCGAGCGGTGTAAACATCTACTACGCTACCGAAAATTGGGCTCACAAGGCTATTTAGCTCGTCGAGAGAAAAGAAAAAAAGAAACAAAAAGGCAACTGGGTGCTTTGCATTGCAGTAACTTTTACGCCGCCATTATGACTTAACCCTGCTTTTTACCCCGGCAGAAACTTCCCGGTACCAGTTTACCGGGAAGAAGGAAAGACAATGACATGGTAAATCAATAGCTTGGGACTCTGGGGGAAAGTCAAGCTGAACTTTATTGGAGCCCCAAAGTACTCCGTAGCAAAGTTGTATTTAGTGGCAGCGGGCTGTTCCCGTCTAAACAGAGCACTCCGCATGACTTGGAAGTTGGGATGGACATGTACAATTCTGCCTCTGGCAGGGTTCCAGGACCTGCGGAGACGACATTTTCATTTCTTACTCTTTCTTACTGCCTCCCTGCCTTTTATTTCTCAGACCACTTTCTTTGTCCCCCTAGCTGCGACCCGTCAGCCCACCGCCCCTGCATATTAATGCGACTTGCAGCCCAAGCTGTCGGGACGTGACAAACATGACCTGATGAACAAAGGCAGTGGAAGCAAAAGTTGAAAAAAGGAGGGGCGTGTACCGATTCCTCGGCGACTTGAACGGACCCTGTGGACATGAGAGAGTGCGCTCGTGAGCCGCGGACAGCAGAAGTAGAGCCGACAGAGACGTGCCGGCACTTTTCTGGACTCGGGCAGTGCCATGTCTCCCATGGAGGCAAGTCAGTCTAACTCGAGGCGTCTGCATACATTGGCGATGCTCGAGGCGATCCAGCTTGTTCTTTATGAGCCGACCACGTCGAGCACGCTCCATGAGAGCGTGCGCCCGGCTCACCACGGAAGTATTCCCTGCCCGTCATCCATCTGACCCAATATCGCCGCCATCCCTGCGGCCCTCGGCCACGTCGACAATCGTCGCCGTGCCCCTGTCCCGCCCTCCGCGCCGCGCCGCATCGCCTCCTCGCCCTGGTTGCCGAGCCCGTGACGCAGAACCCGGAGTTGATGCTAAACCCACTTTGACGCCGTCGCCGCGCGGCGTCCGGCGGCAGTCGAGCATGAAGCATGCTCCGCGCCGTCCTGGAGCACCGATAGACGACCGTCTCAAAGAGAAACGTCTTCTCCGTCAGGCCCCCCGTGGCGACGGGCGTCAGGTGCGAGAGGCCGGCGAGGAGGAGCAGCGGAATGAAGTGAAAGGTCGTAAAAGACGACACTGTTGATAAAGACGACCATGCGCACGCAAACGAAGCTTACGTGGTAGGCTTCATATGCGCTCTGGAAACAGACTATGTCGCCGCCCAAGTATTTCTCGACGAGACGCACGCACTGTCGGGGACTATCGCCACCAACGATAACAACGATTACACACTGGGCCGTATCGGGAAGCACAATGCCGTGGTCGCCGTGCTGCCTGGTGGGGAATACGGGACGGCGGCTGCTGCTACGGTGGCTCGCGGCATGCTTCATTCCTTCCCTAAAGTACGAATCGGGCTCATGGTTGGTGTTGGCGGTGGCGCGTCAAACGCCAGGAATGACATTCGGCTTGGGGATGTCGTCGTCAGCGTGCCGCAAAATGGGCTCGGAGGCGTGTTACAATACGACTTGGGCAAAGAAATACAACATCAGCCGTTTCGCGTCACACCTTTTTGGCCCCTCGTCCAGCTGTCCTTATCGCTGTTAGTGGGCTAAGAGCGGCATCTAAGGTTAATGGCCATTACATCCAGAAAGGTATTCCGGCCCGCTTAGTAGAGTATGAACGGCTAAGGAAGGGATTTGATCGCCCTGATGAGATTATATCGTTCTCATGTTATTCACCCTGTGCGAGACGGCGGGTATGGATAACTGTGAAGCCTTAGTCATACAACGCCTGGAGACGATGATGATGATGATGATATGACGCGACTGTGCATTATGGCTTATAATCGCCTCGGCAAACCGGCTGATGGAGAATGCCAAGCTTTGAGCCCCTATCTATAAGTTAGATACCTACAGGCTATTTACAGGCTACTCGTGAGTCGTGGTTAAAGATAACATGGAAACGGAGGTACTCGCCCTGCTCCGCAGTTTACTAGACGAAGACATGTACCTCCCAAGTGGGTAACGTTGAGACGCGCGCCATACTTGAGAGTCATAATAGGTTCCCTTGCTGCCAGCTCAAACTCTTCTTCTTCATCGTTCGTCATTCCCAAAGTGACTCACCAACAACCGCAAGTCCTTCTCCTGCTGCGTCTAGCAATCCCGTCCCGTCTTTCTCCATCGCAGAAAACAACGCAGCCATCGCCGAAGCCTCCAGCCGCCGAGTCCATCGCTCCGCTATCCCGACTGTGCAAAGACAATAGTGCACAGCCGTCCAATTATTCCCCCGTCTCATACCATTAACTACATGCCCCGAGAGCCCCTTGCGACACCAGAATCGAGCAACCCCCCCCAAAACGTCCCAGCATCATCCTCCAGCTTAAAGCATGGCTCCATTCATCACGAACCCATCGGCCCCTACCGAGTGCACTCTGCCGCTTCCTCCAGCAGCCGCTCGTCCTCGTCGCGTCCTCCTCCACGCGACTTGGCCGACGACGGTGTTGATGCCGACCAGCTCGACGAGAAGCTGCGCGGACTGGGGCTTCGCAACGCCAAAGGCAGTCGCCACAACAAACTATTCGCCTCTGCCCCTGGCCAGAGGATTACCGACTACGAGAACGCGCTGACCCCGCCGACCCCTAAGCAGGCGCTGGGCTTCAAGGTCATCAAGCGCTCCGCCGGAGAACCCGGAGGGACTCATTTGACAGACATTCCAAATGGTTAGCAGCATCTCCCCACTGTCTCCTGCCGGCGCTTCAACCGAGCCAGCGCTGGTAACTGCCTTGGTTCTAACATTGCTGCAGAGATCCTGACCAGCATCCTGTCGCATTTGCACCCAGACTCCCATGGCGCTGTCGCACTCGTCTCCAAACGCTTCTACGTGCTGGCCACCACCCCGCACATCTGGCGTTT
Source organism: Beauveria scarabaeidicola (assembly GCA_037289395.1). Lineage (NCBI taxonomy): Eukaryota > Fungi > Ascomycota > Sordariomycetes > Hypocreales > Cordycipitaceae > Beauveria > Beauveria scarabaeidicola. The sequence continues at coordinate 10,599 of JAEIJG010000329.1, read as the reverse complement.
GGCCTTTTTGCGCTACTTCCCCGGCCATGCTAGCCTCGATGAAAAGTTTGTCAAAGCTTCTGCTGACCTTTGGTCTGAGCCGTCATCCGACATTGTGCGCTCCGAGACTCGCTACTTTGGCCGACTGACTCCGCTTGCTACCTGGCGAAGTGAGTATGTCTTCCGTACTAGACTCATTCGAAGCTTGGGCAAGGGCAAGCCAAACACAGCTGCCGGTGCCATTGGCTCGTCCATGCGCGCCAGACAGTTGGGCAAAAAGTCTAGCGCTGTATTGACATACAACTCGAAACTTCCCTGGCTCATCACCAACATCCACGCCGTGTTCGACAATGGCAAGAAACCTCCACGTGCCATCCAGGGCGCTGGCGCACTCGGCGTAGCCACCATGAGCGACCCTACTACCGGCAAGATTGAAAGCTGGGGCCTCAAAGACAGCCATTCTTCTGCTCAGATCGAAGAGGTGACACCTGGTCTTGAGCCGTACGGCCTCGGTGACGGCCCTGCAGCTACAGACAACAGCTTGGACGTCAGTCAGCTCTACGGCATGATCGCCGGCGAAGGCTTCCCCGGCGGCCGTGCCTACTTTCGCAGCGTGGGTGAAGTTGCCGGACGCTACCTTGGATCTGAGCCGGGTACTGAGGAACAGCGGCCTGACATTCCTCGCGTTCCCGACATCATCGAAGCCATTAGCAGCGTCTGGATTGCAAAGTCATCTGCTGTTCCAGCGACCACTGCAGCCATGTGTGGCATGTTGACTGGCTCTACTCTTGGTGTCGTCACTGCCTACTCCCTCGGATCTGACCCGAGCGGCCCAAGATATGCATACGGTGACATGACTGCGCGCTGGGTCCTCAGCCCCGGCGTGCCGATTGTCTCGATCAAGGTGGATGACAACTACACTGTGCGCCGTCGACTGTCGGGCAGAGTATGGGCGGTGGCTTTGAACGCTCTTGGGGAAGTCTTTTATCTCACCGAGACCCCGAAACCCGTGTCGTCTCAGCACTCCACAGGTAATGCTCTTGCCAATGCCTGGCTCGCTGGACGGTCTGCCTATTGGCATTTGGTTGAAGAGACGCGCAGATCTGCTCGCCCAGACGAGCTTGACCTCAATACCGTTCGCGGCGCCTACTCGCCGAGAACCTCCTCCAATGCCATGAACTTGAGCGACGGCCAAATTGCTGCCGAGACAAAAGCAATTGAAACCTTTATGCGCTATCAGCCAAATCACTTCCTCGACATTTGCCTGGGCTGGGACATGCAACGCAAGCTTGAGGTGGACTTTGCAAATGACGATGGTCAAGAGGCTGGTGAGGGCATTTTCGTCATTGACTGCGGGCATGGCCGGAAAGCTTGTGTCACTAGGTTCTGCCGATCGACCACTGCCCTGCGGCCTCTGGCTCCCAGAGGTGCCAAACCTGCACCAGCCATTGATCTGTCTCTATTTGGACAAGCTGGCATACAGAACACTCCAGAACCTCAATCTCCAAAATCGCCTCCTCCCACACCCTATTCGCCCAAGGCTCCATCTGCGCTCACGGACGAGTGGCGAGCTGTCTCTTTCCAACTCAAGGGGTCTGATAGTTCTATCCTCACGGCCAGCGCCCTGGACAACTCGACTTTTGCTGTCCTGACTCTTGGTGAGGATGCTTTGCATACCGCCAACGAAAGCCTTGTACTCAGTAGCACAGATGGAGAACGTCATACCCAGGAAATTCCGGGCCGCAGAGCTCGCTTCCTCGTCGTGGGCACGAGCTCTGGCAGCGTTCTCGTATGGAATGCCAGAGAGATCCGGCCAGAAATAGTCAAGCCGTGCCGCGTTATTCAAACGGAATCGCCCTCGATTTCCTGTGTTGCAGCCTCGGCCTTGTACCTGGTGCACGGCGGCAGCGATGGTCTTGTTCAGGCTTGGGACCATCTGGCCTCGACGTCAGAACCCATTCGCACCCTTAATGCTCGATCGAACGGCCGGGTGCCTCGCTACATGATGACCATGAATCCCACCCTGACCGTGGCCAACTACACTGCTGTGGGTGCCATTGTCCTCGACTCTGACCCAACGATCCTCCGCGGCGTGGTGGCCTTTGGTGCGTTTATGCGCTACTGGTCTTACAGCTCCAAGGGCAGAGCCCCAGGCCGAAAGCGACGCTTGCGACATCCCGATTCCCAGGGCCGCGCTGCGGGTCGTCGCTTTGGCAGTAACGTCTCCGGCTACATTCTTGAAGAAGAGGAGGAGCTACGCCACGAAAACGAGCATCGAGCTCGCGAGCAGTCCCGTCTGCGCAAGCGTTTTGGTGTCGGCGCGCTCGGCGACCTCACCGAGCAGGAGGCTCTCGAGTATATGCAGATGGTTTCTGAGGAGAGTTTCTTGGCTGATGAGACGCGTCGCGCGAGCGACTCGGCCGCCGATACGACTGGTGCAGACACGGCCTCGACCTCGAGCCACAGCACTGCGGACGCCACGACGCCCGAGGCCAGCTTCATCGAGTCGAGCTCTCTGCAGCAGAACCTGACCACTGACGATGAGGACGGGTACGAGGAGCAGATCCAGCAGGCCATTCGCCTGTCGCTGCTCGAAGGCGTCAATGACCGCGGCCAGTCCCCGCAGCGGAGCAGCCCGGACGAGTTTGAGTTTCCCATTACCTACAAGGCCAAGATCAAGGGCGGCAAGAAGAAGAATGGTGGCAGCCGACGCCAGAGCTCGTCGACGACGACGTCGAGCTCGTCCCTGCGCGTTCTCGCCGCCGTTGCGGACAAGATGGCCTGCGTGGCGGACTCCTCCTCAGCCACTGAGAAGGCACCGCTGCACGGCGCTGCGGATGTCGACGCGGACCTGGCGCTCGCCCTCTGCATGCAGGAAGAGGAGGAGCAGGCACACAGTCGCCGCCGTGCCCGGGAGCCGTTTTCCGAGGCCAGCCAGGACTTTCCGCCGCTGGCCGCCGGGCAGAGCACGAGCAAAGGCAAGGGCGTGACTAGATGGTGAAGGAGACTTGCCCGAGGTGGTTGGAAGCTGTTGGATTGCATTGTTTGGATCGTTTCTGTTGCGTTTTCTTTTTTCCTTTTACATGCATCGTCTGTAGACGAGCGCTCAAATTTCTACGTACCCTTCTCGCACCCCCGTCTCGAGGCTGGCATCTCTGAAGAGGTGAACCGGAAGAGGGTGGGTTTGCCATGATGCCATGGACTGTTGTCCATATAGAGAGAGCATCATGTTATCGACTTGATTATATACACTTGCTCGCCTTTCCTTTTCCCCACCACTCTTGTATCCCAGTACCTCCAAAGATTGTGTACATGCTTTTGCCACCCACGACCGCAAAAATCTTCGTACCAGGACTCATGCGGCATCATACCCGAGTCAACACGCCGTAGCATACACGTCTTTGGTTCCTCTGCATGCCTTCACGGCCGAATGAGAAAAAAAGGTCACAAGACAAATATTCATCAGAATTTGTTTGAAATTTGTGTATATGCTGCGTCTTGCAAATATCAAGACTGTATGATATTAAGAAAGAATCCCCAACACCGTGAATATGTATAAATCAACGGTGGCGACATTAGATTAAAAAAAAAAAAAAAAAAAAAACTCCCGACAGATTTGTCCTGTTACCTTTCCCATATACCGGAATCCCGGTGCCGTAAAATTCAAAACTTCGTATAAAGGTTGAGCCAATTTGCCCCCCGGAAATGTGCATGTAAACTCAAGTAAGAAAGTGATATCATCCAACACATGTCCTGCTCTTTATAAAATGCAAAGTCTCAGTATATCATCCGAGTCTAGCCAAGAACCAAAACGCCAAAAACAATGCAGAGACACCAAAGACCGACGCGCATGTCTGGTCGCAGCGAGTAAGCAGCGTCTTCTTTCCCTTTGCCAGTCTCCTGGGGCAGAGATTCGCCGGTTGCACGGCCAACGATGGTGGTGGTGACGGAGGCATCGAATGGATACCTCATCGTAGTGGTGGCCATGACGAGACCGATTGGTCCCATGGTCAAGGTCTGGTCGCCAATGGTGACGATTTTTGTGTCGGCCCCGGGACCAACCGCATACGTCTCCCCATTCACAATCACCATCGAGGGAGGAAGCTTGGCAATAGTCGCACCGCCAACAATTTCATAGTCAGTGTCGGTAGGCTGGGCGGACACCCCACCGATCGTTGAGCCGTGTACAATCACTCCAGTGTGCCCAATGGTGACTGTGTCGCCGTTGACGACCTGAACAATGGGAGCGATGCCGCTCCCATAGGTGTAAGTGACGGAATGGAGGACAACGACACTGCGGCCAATGACTGTGAGCATCTCGCCGCCGGCAACAGTGACATCGGACGCGGCTGGTTTCGTGAACGCCATGCTGTTGCCGCCGATGGTTACTCCAGTCGGATTGATGGTAACATCTTTGCCGTTGACGCGAACGGTATTCGAGTTGGATGTGGGAATAGGAAATGTGCCACCGCCAATCTCGAGATTGGGGCCTGCCGAAGTGACGGGGATACCACCCATGACTGACGAGGAAGGTCCCATTACTGACGGCGGTCGGGTAATGGTAGAGCCTTGACCAACAACCGCGGTAGGGTTGATAGTAAACACTCCACCGTCATCAACAGTGACTACAGAACTGCTTCCCGGAGCGACTGCAAATGTTTGCGTATTGATGACAACAGAACTTGGTCCAGCGATAATTGTGTATGTTGGAGTAGCGGTTACAGAAGCAGGACCGGCTCCGGCTCCGGCTTCGGCTCCGGCTCCAGCTCTGCTGACGGGTGTCTGATGCCCATCACCTCCACCAACAGGTGTATGATCGCCGTCGTCGCCGCCAGTTGGCCAAGTCTGGCTGTAATTAGGAATAGGGTCCGATGGAAAGACAACAGACGGATTTTTGTCTGTAGTGATGAATGTCGTGACAGGAACGTGCTGAATTGCGGTCCGCAGAAATGGAAATTCCGCAGTGAGAGAGATCCCTTCGATAGTGAAGGTCTCTGTAATCATTGGCAAAATACCCAGGGGGCCGTTAGATGTCCAGCCCAGGAACGGCGGCCTCGGAACTGCGGGGTAAATATTGGGATCGCAGTAGTTTGGGGTGGCAAGGGGCGCATAAGGCGGCCTGTAGTCTGACCTGTGTCCCAGGAACGTGACGGTGGAGGTATGGACCACGATATACTTTGTAAATGTTTTGTATATGGGTAGTGGCGTGCAGGCGGGCACTACGCTGATCGAGGTGCCGTTGTTGCAGCGCGGCGAGCCTCGTGTCCTAGTTCCATTTTGACTTGGTATGCGAGTTGCTGTTGAGTTGCAAGGAAGCCTGGTGATTGTGTAGCCAGGAGGCAGGTTGGGCGGGAGAGATGGGTGGGCTGTAGTCTGGGTGATGGTGTTTGTAGAATTCAGACCTGCGTTTGTAGTAGCGGTTGGTGTTGTGGTTGTTGTATAAGCCGTGGTCGATGTGGTGTTAAATGATGAAAGTGGCGTGGATGGCGATTCGTGAGTGGAATGTATTTTCTGGGTTGACTTGCGTCTCGGCGTCGTGGTACGACTCGAAGTGGAGTGTGAGGGTGACGAAGGCTCGGAGGATGAGATTTGCGGGCCATTGGGCGCATTGGGAGAGGTTGCGATGGTCAAGCGTGTTGTTAGGGATGTTGTTAGAGACGTGGACGTTGTAGAGGACGTTGTATAAGAGGTTGTGAAGGACGTTGTGGAAGACGTCGACGAGGATGTTGACGAGGATATTGATGAAGAGCTTGTTGAGAAGATTGATATTGACGCGGAGGTTGACAAGGTGGCCAGAGACGATGTTTGTATTGAAGGTTCACTGTCCGTGGCCAAGGGTTGAGGGTCTGATATCGGCGAGTTGGTGGACTTGGTGTTTAAATTAGGCGAGTGCTGCGCCAGAATTGAGGAGCTGTTTGAAATAGTATATGGCGGAGAGCCTGTATGAGCGGCTTCTACAAGTTGGGGTGGTTAGCAATCCGAGTTTTAGCGCCAATCAGGCATGGCGTCTCTGGTGGCACCAGCGAGTAAGGCGATTGTCGGTGACATGAACCTTTTGGATTCGCGTAGAGGCGCATTCGGCAAAGTGACTTACCATTTCTCGCAATAGCGGATGCGGGTGAAGCGACGAGGGCTGCAGCGAGCAGCAGAACAGTGTCGACTCTCATGGTAACGGTAGCTGGCTGCGTTTGAAGCGCGAACGACAACTGTCAGCCGGCGAGAGGGCAAAGTGGTAGAGCAGACGAGAGTATGGCAGGCGATTGTCGTGGGCATCGAGGCGACTGGGTACGCTATATGCGGATGAGCAACATGGCTGTAGACGACAACAAGGCGATAACAACAACGAAGCGGCGGGCGTGTGGCAAAGGCAATCAAAAGATGAGATCGGGAGTGGTCTTTGGTGGGCGAGCGGTAATAGCAGATCCGCGGTGGCTGTCGAGGCGAGAACAACGAAGCGGCGGGCGATGTTGCAAGACAATCAAGAGATGAGATCGGGAATCGTCTTGGTAGGCAGATCCGCGGTGGCTGTCGAGGCGTGAGGTGCGTCACCGTGTGTGGTGAGGCTTTGAGGCTTTGGTAGGCACGGAAGTAAGCGGCGAATTGTCAGACAAGTGACAATGAGTTTGTTCGTCGCTCGAGGGACACAATGGTTGAATGTCTAGCAGATGCGGGCGCAAAGGAGAGCAAGAGCGATTGCCTAGGTAAATAGCAAACAGAGACACAAAACCGGCGCGCGTGGGTAAGAGCCTAGGAGGTGGACGGGGATGGAGGAAAAGGCGGACAAGTGACAAAAGGTTTGGAAGATGAGATTTTGTCTCGGCGATGGAGAAGAAAGAAGTGAGGTAAGAAAGACAAATAGAGTGGGAGAGACGTGAGGGAGGCCTGTTGGGAATGTGGAGGAGAGAGAAGATGTGAGATTAGTTAACAGATTGGCAGCAGATTGGCAGATTGGCAGATTTGGCAGATTGGAGAGCGGCAGCGGCCAGCAGAGTGAGTGAGTCGAGTGTCGAGTGGAAGCAGGGCCAGGAAAAATCACTTTGTACCATGGCAGCTGAAGAGGGCGTTTTTTAGGGGACTTGGAGGCCTTGGTGAGGGACTGAGGGTCCAGAGATGGGTTCAGGCGGAGAAAGAGCGGGTTCAGCGGATTATAGCGGGTGCAAGGCCTAGGTTAGTCTGAGCGAGCGGTTGAGACAATTAGATTGATGACGGCAATGTTTAGGCGCCTGCTTACCTTAGGACCTAGCTAGGTCTATCTACTAAGGTAATTATAATTTTAGTGGTTAATTCCTACCTAGTGCTTTAGGTAGTGAGTGGTAATGGTGGACTGCATCTGATGGATGGGCTGGAATTTTTCTCATCAGACATGTCAACAGCAACGGCTCTCGCTCTCTCAATCATCTGATTTCTGCCTTTTCTCGAAAAACTGTTGCCAGTCACCTCGAGTACCACGTTACGCAGCAGCATCACCAGCAGCAGCAGCAAGCACAAGGCTGGTCCAAGAGGGGGGGGGGGGGCACCGGCTAGCCCTCTGCGCGCAACCCCAACGGACCTAACTATTCGGGACAAGTTAGGTGAGCCGCCATGAGCCAGAAGGGCAAGTGGTCAGCGCGGGCGAAGATCATTGCGTGGAGCCCGCTGCCACTGCGACTCCTCTACTCTTCCAGCCTGTGGCACTGCCGCACTGGTCGAGTACCGGACCAGCATCGTTTTGACGGTGGGCTCTCATTTTGATGAACAGTCTTTGACAGTATATTTTACTCATGCCCATTAATCTGTACTACTCCGTACTCCATGTCGGATTGTGCAACTACATGCTGCATCAAGACTCGACTACGGAGTACTCCTTACCGACAACCACTCCAACGAGTCATTCATCAATTCTGCCACCACAAGACCAACTTATGGGTAAACAGCACATGTGCAATTCCTGCTTGACGGCTCGTCATAGTTAGAGCGGCGCAGTCATGGCCCGCCATCGGACATTTCTTATGGAATGGCTGGTACGGAGTAATCAGCACATTGACCCCCCTTGCGAAAAAGAGTTACCAACGTGCTGGCTCCAGTTGTTGCGAGTCACGGGCTTTGTGGCGGCGCCGCCCTTGCTTTGCCTTTCGCTAAATACTAAGTAGTCCCCGGTATTCGTACCAAGCTGGCTCTTGTCTAATTAATAACTGGAGATGGCATCTCGCGGCTTGCCACCATTGCTATATTTCCTATTGTGGTAAGTCTTCTTCTGTACTATCTACCCATACTATCCGTGGGTGTGAGCATGACAAAATTCTGCAAACACAATAATAAAAGTTGCTTTTACAATAAATCATCCCGTGTTTGTTTTTACAGAACAAAAGAGAAGACAGAGTCATGTCTCAAAATTTGACGCGCAAGGGAGATGGTGCAAAACCTCCACACACAGTACTGACCACACTGTATTTACTGTACGACCGAATGTCACGGCCCCCATCCCGTCCCCTATAGGTGGCATGACATGCCCCGATCTTGCCGGCTCGGGTCATTGCGCCGGTCGCAGTTCTTGTTTTATGGTCGAGATTCAATCCCGTCACACCAGTCTGTCCGAGGCCAGCCCAAACTAGCTGCCCTTTCTATTTTTGATTTTTCTTTTTTGTTTTTACACACCGTTTTATAGCGGCTTCCCTCATCATCATCAGCTCGTTGGTCCCTCCTCCCTCCATCAGTTCCCATGTTCTGGTGGGGGGTCCGCCCGTAACTGGAATGCTGGCGTGGTTCCGAGGTAGCATTTTGGCCCGCTTGAAGCATCTGACATGGGGTCACCCGCGTCAAAGAAAGAGTGCAAAAAAAAGACGAAGAGGAAAAGGAAGAAAGAGAGCGTGGCTCCCCAGCTGTGTCTCATCCGCGCAGCCTCGATCGCGTGTCCAAATTTCCAGTGGGCTCATTTCATCATGCACACTGTGCGTGCGCCTCTGAAAATGTCTTGCCGCCCCCTCGCATACTGGTAATAACTCTGCCTCCATCGGACCATCGTGCGGCCCAGGGGCAGACCAATTTTCCTCGTCTCCTTAATGGCTGAATTCGAGACATTTTTGCCCTAGACATCATCTCCCGTTTCTTGTCTCTCTTTAAATTCTTGTGTGGTCGCCTTTAAATTTATCCGTACAGTACGGAGTACTCCGTACCGAAATAGACAGTTGCGAGGAGACACATTGTTGCTACCAACATCAAACTACCAGTACCGAGTACAATCAGCTTGATGAATCATGTTTGATGCGATTTCTGTCCATCAAAGGGCACAACAAACACCTTTTGCCCCATAGTCATTGGCTTCCCGCCAAGGCTGGGGGCCAGCTGTCATTGCAGAACCACCTGCCGCATTGCGCACCCATCGGCCGCTATGCTATTGCATGTTGTTGACATTCATCACCGTTTTGCACTCGTACCAATCCGGTAGGTGTCAGAAGGGGTCGCCAACTTGAAAGCAAAGCACTTGAAGACAGCAAACACAATGGCGCACCCCCGGCGGGGACCCCTTCCGGCGGTGGTGGGTGAGCAGCGCAAAGCAAGCCACCGGCTGGTCGGAGGCATACATGATACTAGTAATAAACCTCGTGAACTTTGACCTTCTGCTTTTTGCCTGGTCTGCTTTTCTCTCTCTCTCTCGGCTCTGCTGAGCGACCGAGCAGGCCGGTCAGACCAGACCAGGGCTAAATTGCTGCCACTCATGAGGCTCGAGAGCCACCCCCAACATGATGCGCGCGTGTCGGTGGGGATCTTTGCATCGGCTCTCGAGGTTGATCAATGCAATAGCAAAAAAAGGAAATCACTCTATAGAGTGAGTGGCAGATCTCTCCCGCCAGGAATTGAACCTGGGTCTCAAGCGTGACAAGCTTACATACTAACCACTATACTACGGAAGATGTTCAGATGTTAACATCCGACGTAGCCGAGCTCGATGGAGGAGGATGCCCCATTTGCGACTATAACCCCTTTAGCAACTAGCCCTTTACCACGCTGCTTCCTCTTTTTAGCCCTTATTAAGAAGGATAAGTAACCTTTGCCATGAGTAGTTGCTACGCTGCAACGTCCATGATGAATATGAAGAGCGTTCCCCCCTTCTTGCATGCATCTTTGCTCTTCGACGGACGGTATCCTTGTGATCCATCATGAAAGGGCCTCGCCGTTTTGGCATTGCCGTTTGCTGCCGTTTGCTGTCCTTGGCGGTGACAGATTGACGACTGTCCCTCACCAGACCTTTTCATCTATAACGTCCACCTACGAGACCTTGGCCGTTTTGACCAGATTGCCAGAGGGACTACGGAGTAGGGCATGTTATTCCAAGCAAATCAGCAGTCATGATTCAAAGTGCGGTGCCAACTTGTTTCATCATCATATCACTCACTCAATTGATCTGCCAATTACTTTCGTGATGCCAAAAATAAAGCAGCGAGAAACAAGACATTAAAAACCAGACAACAGCAGCGACCAACAAAACCAGATTCCAGCCGCGACACATGGCGAACCGCCCTCATGCGCATTCCCCACACGAATCGAACCGCTAGAGGCAAAAAAGTTGTGAAGCGGCGCGCCAGGCAGTTGCCGGGTTCTTTTTTTTTTTTTTTTTTTTTTTTTTTTTTTTTTTTTTTTTTT
>JAEIJG010000328.1:0-32758 GCA_037289395.1 Beauveria scarabaeidicola | reverse complement strand
GGGGGGGGGGGGGGGCGCCACTGCTTGCCGGCATACCAGTCAAGTTACTGGTACTCGTTCCCCTCCCCCCCCTCCAGCTGTGCATGTCAGGCTGCGCCGGCACGCTACCGGGCCCGAGACGGCGATGATCCTGGGGCTTATTATGTACTTATTTTACCTGAACCCTTGCAACGACAATTCCCCCCTCCCCCTGGTCTCGCTTTGGTTTATCCAGCACCCTTGTCTATGAACCTCACACACTGCCACACACACACAAAAGTCGACAAATCGCGGTGCGCATCTCGGGCGCCAGCCCTGTGTGTTGATGGGCGAGGGGCCGCTGGTGCCCACTTGCGACCCAGAGGAAGGGAGGAGCTTTTTTCCTCCCTCCCACGCGCGCCCCAAATATTAACGAGAAATCAGAAGCCCCCAGATGTCAACCCGCCAGTGTGGGAAGGTTGGTGTTTCTGTATCCGTATTATTGGCGTGCCTTGATATCAGCCATCAAGCGAATTTAAAAAAAAAAAATGAAGAAAAAGAGAGAGGAGCGAAGCGAAAGTGAAAGCATAAGTCCTTTCAACTCTCTCTACGAATGTGGAGCCCGGAGTACGGACGGAGTACGGAGTAGACGGTGTGGCTGTTTTCTTTCATGCTGCTCCGGCCCTCCGGGTTTCTGGTATCAAAAAGGCCATGTCGTGCAGCCTGGTGATAACAAATCGCAAAACCTGGTTCCCGAGTACTGGTAACAAAACTCGTGGCGTTGTCCTTTTTATCTGGCCGTGCTCTCAAGTCGCCGAATTAAAAAGCCCACTAACTTTTCTTTGAGTAATGCGTCGCCAGGCCGATGCTCCATCTTTCTTGTCATTTTTTCTTTTTTTTTCCCAGCGAAAGAAGCAAGTGACAAGCCACCCCTGCGACCACTTCACACTTGACTTTTTAAAGGAGATGTTTTCTTTTCGCTTTGCTCCTCGCTTGCCCAGTGACCCTCTTATCCCCCCTCGCTCCTGCTCCCACATGGCTACCCGAGCTTTAAACCAGCGGGCCGCGCGCCTCACCTTTTTCTTCCTAGAACCTTTCTGGAATCAAGACTCTCTCTCTGGCAAGAAATCACACATTGTTTGTCTGGTCGCCCCCGCCCAGAAGCCCGTTGGAAACGGGCGCTAATTAGTAAAACGTGTCGTCGACGAAGCCTCAGACATTGTCCCATCCTCCCTTTGACGCCAATTCTCTGACAACTTACAAGGCACTCTTTTCTCTTTTCCAGCTTGCCCTAGCGACATTTTCTTTGTCCTCGCAAGCGCGGCCCCGTTGTGACAATGAGACACCCAAACCCACTGGGCCCCCCCCTCCGTGTAATTTCCCACTGCAGAGATGAGCAGAGAGCCCACCACATCCCGCCACATCCCGCCACAATCAATGGGGAAGATGAGGCTGCATCTCCTTTATCCCTGTTTTCCTTTTTTACTGGTATAAACAGGAAAAAAAAAAGTACGCAAAATGAGACTTAAATTTCGACTCTCGATCTACCAGTACAACTCCAGTGTCCACCTTGCCATGTGGTCTGCAATGACACCTCTGCGCCACACCACGTTTTTCAGTCCACGATGACCTGCCATGTTTAAAAGGCAAGTAAAAAGACGCATCGTCATGCCCGAATACCAGGTTGCAGCATCACAAGATCGTTGCGGATATCCTCGAGCCGATCAGGGCCTGCATCCCACAACTTGCTCCATCTCGACACGATGAAACCGTGAAATCGGCCATGGTATTTTGCCCAATGTTTCCCATTACATCTATCCAATCCACTCAATAGTCAAGACGCATTGGAAACGCAGAGCACGGTCCCTCTTTTCTGCAAGCCATATAGACTTGATATCAGTACGGCCATGGAAAGCCCCTCGGAAAGCAATCGTCTCGCCTAGCTCACAACCCACTCTTCGCCTCTTAACTGGCAATCTATTGTTTTATTTTTCCCCCACGTCTTTCATGTGCCGTTCCGTCTTCCGTCTTCTATTCACGGCTCCCTATACCCACCTGCTCGCGTCGCGCTGCACGTCGGGATACGCCTCCGAGCTCGGCATGTCGCCTGGAATTGAATTACATGTAGATGCCCCATTCAATTTCAGTGGAATGAATACATAGCAGCGATGCGCATCTTGGTTCCCCCACCAGATAAATACCGGCCGGGACTGGACTCCTCACGCAACTCAGCTACCATGGCGCTGCTCAAGACCACTGTACGCGAAGCCATGTGCATCATGCTAAAAGGCCCAAAGCGAAACAAGAACTCGTCGCGTCACTGGCAGCCCTCGGGCAAGCTCCCGCTTATTCCCTCTGCGTCCATCTTGCCCAGTTTCTGGTGAGACTATTTAGCGCCTCGTGTCAATCGACATTGTACCGTTGGAGATTGGAATCTCGCAAACCGAGGACTGAAACCTAGAGTCTCAAACATGTCCAAGAAACGGCCGCTAGCAGACGAGACAAGATCTCATCATCGACAATACTTTCTTTCAGCCTCACATCAATACGAGTTGCCGTTTGTGTCTCCCTCCTCCCTCCTCCCCCCTCGCCCCCTCAGAAATGTTGGTCCATACCCAGCAAGCACATGCAAAAATCCTCCCACGTAAATAAATGGCAAAACAGATGCAAACACTCAAGGAAACATCAAGTAAATTAGAACAAGTCCATTGGCTTTTTGCATCGTTTAGTATACTTATTTTTAAAACTTGCTTCACCCTGTTTCATGGCTTGGTGGCGTTCCGAGACTGGCATTTTGGCGCAAAGCACACCCACATCATCTCACCGCCCATCACATTTTTGCAAAACGATCGAGGTACGGATACAGAGAGGGCAAAGATGCCCAATTTCTGTCTACGTTGACAAGGCCAAAAGTCAGCATTGGCTGTTTTACAAAACTCCATACCAAAAAGAAACCTCGTTCGAGAAGCAGCAGCTTGAAAAGGCAAATGCAACGTCTCTCGACACCATCTCTAATCGGCTGGTCGTTCATCCCAGCCATCCTCGTCATGCACAGATGCGACGTTGGCATGGATCGCGCAACTACGGATACTATTATCCGTACGGAGTATATTCACCCAACTCGGCTTGTACAACTACACTGTACAGTACGGCTGTCCTTGTTCCTTTCTCCAGTTTTTGCGGTCCGAGGCACATGGCTTTTCTACTTTGTGTCTCAGTGTCACCGCAACACTTTGAGCTTTGTCTCACTACAGCCTGCTCCTTCTTCTTTTTTTTCCCCGAGAATTATTTACTGCATTAATGTTTTTTGTATCACGTCACATACATCAACTTCGTCCTTGTAAAGCAAAAGGACGACATTCTCTTCCTATTGCGTACCGAATTTCAATACTAGATTCAGCCGCCAGCTCGATGCATATACATAAAAATAGAGACTGCAGATGCACATGCGTATATTCGTAGGTCGTCAGGGAGCTACGCAGCATGTCAAGTCGCATCCGGTAAGCCTCCATGACCCCTCATGCATATATGACTTCTCCCTGCATACCGGAGCACTCAAGCGCCTGCAAGGCTGCAACTAGAATAGGCTTCGTACTACCCGGTTGATGCTTGTGCCGTCGTCAATGGTCCTTCCTAGTGTCTTCCGCCTAATAAAACTGTGCTTCTGGCCTTGCCGTCGAAAAGTACCAGTACGGAGTAGCATTTTCTCTCTGCCAATCCCCGTGCTCGGCGAAGCCTCCGAGTTTAAATCTGTTCTTTCCGAGGCGTCGTTTTTCCGAGGCACGAGGCCGCATATCAACGTCTCCCCTTGGGCCCTTGTCTCGTGTGTCTCATTTGATGCCTGCCATGCCCCCCCCCCCGGGTTGATAGCCTATAGGGCAATGTGCACGCAAACCTTGACCGCTGAAAAAAGTTGACCCCTTTCAATCTATCTGCGACGGGTCAAAGCTTATTAAATAGAAGACGGGATGCCAAACTTCCCCGAGTACCCCGGACTTTCCTGGTTTCTTTTCGGGTCATTCCCTCCTCAGTACGCCTCCCTATATACTTGGTAGCATCAATCTCCACGGATGTAGATGCTTCCGGGACGCTGATCGATCTCCCACTCGCCCCGGTGGGTAATACAGACGGAGCCCTTGTTATTTTTTTTCTTCTTATTTTGAATACCATACTCAACGGTTAGAGTGCTGGTATTTCGGCACGTAAATGACGCCTCAGGGGAGGTAGTGGTGGTGTGGCAAGACACGGCATGTAAGACAAATGGCATTAGGTGATTGGCATCAGGACGAGGTTGGTGTTACTCACTCACACACTGCGAATACTAGAGGTTTCTCCCTTTGTTCCATTTCCAATCATGTTATTCTTGGGCAATAAAGTTTATGTAGATCTTGAGTCAGTCTTGAAAGATTCACGCGCTATGAGGTGATGATCTTGTCGGCCATGTGGTTTCTGTGTCAAGGGTGCAGGTGTCTCGCCTATGGATAGCAACAAGTCGTAGATCAATTGCTGCAGTACACTAGGTGCTCGATCCAAGCTACAAAGTAATAGCGCCCAATGGATATACCTGCAAATTTCAACCATGTCATTTACATCCCAATCGCACTCTGCGCATACACATCTTTAATCAAGCAAGTGTATTAGTTCTGTTTCATTCGATGCAAGCTGTAAAATCATCGCTGGACCAAATGATAGAAATAATCCCGATAAAAGTCGAATAAAACTTTTCAAAAACTATGCAGCACCAGCAAATATCGTGCTCGCTATAACAAATTGCATTATGTCAACTCTCTCGCTGCTTCATCATAACAAATGTGTCGACGTGTCGACGTGGTTAAAGACTCTTTTTAGGAGGCCGGGTTGTCGATTAACCAAGCGGCCATCCTAGCATTCTCTCGGACATTGAGGTCTCTGTCTTTCTTCATCAGAGTCTCTATCTTAGTAGCGAATCCGAGACGCTTGAGTTCTGCCGCCCGCTGCGCACAGGCTTGCGATTCCGCCCCATTGTCCTTGGTCGTGAGATTGTAGACCAGGCGGCACAGTGCCAGACGTACTTCGCAATCCTTATTATTAGCTTGCTGAGCCAGAAGCTTGAGAAGCTCCGTCTGCGAGATGACGAGTTGGCAGTAGCGCGGGCCGGTTGCCGCAATGTGCGTCAAGATATAGATGACGACAGTGACGATGCGCGCATTCGGGTGCACAATCTTGGTCTCCCGGCCTAAACTGCTCGCTTTTCGCGCAAATGGATGCAGGATCTTGGCGCGCAGTTTTGCGGCGAGGATATCGAACAGACGGTCTTGCCCTAATGCCTTGAACAGATAGTCGATAACCTCGGGGTTGGCAGCGGACGGATCTGCTCCAACGCCGCCGTCAACTCGGCCTATCAAGTTTCGAATGAAGTCGACGCCTTGCTCCTGGACTGCGACGATATCGTTGCGCGTCCGCGGGAGGGGATTGCTTTCAGACTCTCGAATAGAGGATAAGTAGTCCTCGATTTGACGAAGCCTGGAAGATTCTGAAGCATCAACGGAACAAATAAAACCTTCAGCTGCGTACAGCCAGCGTGGTGCGCCGTCAAGCTGCTCGCCGTCCATCTCCTCATCCAAATCATCTACCATTCTCGATGTGTACAGATCCTCGTCCTGGTCTTCGTCGCTGATCAGCCGAATTAGCCAGCTTGGCTCTAGCTGCTCCAAGCACATCTTCCTCAGGTTGGCCGAAACCCCATCGACGAAATGCTTTAGGGCCCAAAGAGCATTGAGCCGAAGCGCAGGGTTGTAGGAGTGCGCATGCTCGCACAGCACTCTCATGACTCCATGCTCTGTAAGATACTACAAAACGTTAGCTCGAGCATCAATGGTCGACACTGCACGCACTTCTTTTGATGGGCTGACAGAAACAACCAAATTGGCTACAGTTGCAGTCGCGGCAATTTGCAAGTTGACATCCGAGTGCTTCATAGCACTGAGAATGGGCGCCGCAATGTTGTGATCGATCAGTGCGGTTCGGGATGTGTGGACAGACCTCGACAACATCCTCGCCACGAAGCATGCCGCAACAATAACTCCGATAGGGTTGGTACCATAGTCAGGATCGGGGTTAGTACGGGCCGGCTCCGCTGCGTTTTTGTCCTTGTGATCTTTGAGTTGTCGAGGCTTGCCGGGAAATTCGCTGAGTGACTCTACTACGTATGGTACAAAGTCCTCAAGCACCAGTGCTTTTCTATAGTTCTCTTCGCACGCGGCAATCGCCCCGATTGCTTTCAGTGCGGCTTCGCGGGTTCGAATGCGATGAGCCATCACAGGATGGACGCCGTTGTCACCGAGTCGATACATTGGCGACGTGCCCTCTACTTCCATGCCGTCATCGGCGTTCAATGACCAGTACTGAGGTTGAATCGCTGGCAGCGGCCGGTAGGTGTTTTTGAGCAGTTTCGCGAGTACTTTGACGGCGTCGCAGTCGAAAGCCGCCTTCTGTAGGAACTCGCAGTCGGTGATGAGACGTGCGAGTATGACAGGGGCCCGCTCTAGCACATAATGTCTTGTCACAGTCTTGACATTGTCAACATCCTCCAGCTCCTTACCATCTTTGCTTTCCTTATCGTTTTTCTCGATACTGTGGATGAGTATCGGTACCACCAGCAAAGCCAAAGTTGTCTCTCGTGCAATTGTCATACAGAGACCAGCTCTGAAGAGCGAAGCAAGAACAGACAGAGCCGTGAGACGTTCTACTTCACCCAGCGATCTCACTAGATAGATGAGCCAGGGGATTAGCGGGCTTTCAATATCTGAGGTCGGATACGATCCGTTGTGGCCGGGTACATGGAAACGAGCAGCTTCTGTCAGCGCAAGGCCGGATTTTCCTTTGCGACTGCTCTTTGTTTCGATGTAGTCTGGACGGGAGTACGGCGTAGATGTGTCGCTTCGTGTTTGCGGAATGACTACAGCCGGAAGAAGGTATTCCATGGCTGTCAGCCATCTGGGCCTGAAGAGTTCCCCAGAGTTTTCCGAATCTTGGTCTCTGCCAATCCCAACCTGGGGAAAGTGACGTGCCTCTATTGAAGGGAAGACGGCTAAAATGGAAGGCGAGTTGATCAGGCGAGTCGCCCGATACTTGGAGTCCCCAATAATAGCACTAATAGCCTCTAGAACCGGTCCAATCTTGGCGCACTTCTTCGCTGCTGCAGGAAATGCCCTGGAAATTGTATCTCTGCTTGCCGACTCCTCCGCGCCTGGTACAACGAAACCATCGCGGACAGCAATGCTAGCGAGTTGCGTAGCCAGCAAGTCCAGCACACCGCCAGCTGCAAGAGCCTGTTGGTGACGCTCTTGGCGGCACAGACGACAGATTATCCCAATAGCGAGGGTGTTTTGCTTGATGCCGGGCAGTGTCAATCCTGAGGCAGATGATGAAGCTAGAATGATGCTGAGCGATTCAATGTGCTGTGGTGTGAAGACGTGATCGGCAATGACCTCGATGTTGAAGCTGCAAGTTGGCGATGCCAGTAAAGCTGCATCAGCAATAGTTGTCAGGGCTTTGAGAGCAGCAGCGATGATCTGTGTTGGGGTGGAAGCAGGTGAGATGTTGTTCAGGATCGCGGGGAGTGCCATGGCGGCGTCAAGAGGCGGCAAGAATGCAGGACCACCTTCACTCCAGTGTTAGCACATCTTCACTATATGTACCCATGATGTTTTTTCACGCACCAGTAGCAAAGCTGCTCACGAGTTGTAGAGCTTGAAGCTTGACGCTATCTTCCTCCGAGAGCGGGCGCATTGTGGCCAACTGTCGTGTATCTTTGCCATTCATCTTGAGAGGGGCTCTGGTCAAAGCCAAAGACCTCACGATGGGCTCCAACACACCCACAGACACCCACTCTTCCTTTCTCTGAACATGTCCCACGATTTCATTCTTGAGCGCCTGGAGTGCAGCTGTTTGTTCGCGAAAGGTCTTTGCGCCACGCAGCTGCGCAAGGGTCGGGGAGCTCTGAGGGCGATCCATGGAGAATGTACGTCGAAGGCCGTCGCAACCTCAAGTTAGTATATCTAGCTAGTTGGCTGTAGCTAGTCGATGTGCGATTAGAGACTGGTCTTTGGGCGATTTCGATCGGGTTGTTGGGTCGGAGGCAGCTGCGCGGCGTCGGAGCGGACACTGCGTCAGGTGGCAGCCGATCGATGCCCGGTTATGTAGCAGGTCAGATTATAAGATATGCGACCAGAAGGCACAGGTCGAGGCAATGAAGCAGAAGCGGAAAGCAAAGGACGATGAGTTGGTGAAGACCGGCGTGCTCGGAGCGCAGCCGTTCGGATACCAGAAATATAAATTGTGGGGCGCCTCCAGCGGATTCTCGTGGCCCGAAAGTAATAGTTTTACAGGTTGACAGGGCGTATTTTTGTGAGTTTCTATTCAAAGATTATTTTGTCAGATAGTATTGTTCCCTATTACTAATTAATACAACATATTTATAATCATGGGGAAGTTGTTGCCGCTGTACACCGTAGCGGACAGTGACAGCCAGTAACATCAAAGATTGTGAAACTACCGAGGCCCCGTTTCAAGTTCTATGCACGCGCAACTCAGGTGTGACCGAGAATCATGAGTCAAGTGAAAGCGGTAGATTGATATTATAATGCGCCATAACCAAGATATTTGACAGTCTAAACTTAAGCGAACTCGTCGTCGGCTTCTTCGATAGTGTTCTTGACCTTGACCAGCATGCCGGTCTTCCACTTGTCGAGCTTGCTCATTTGATCGTACTGGTACAGCTTGTCGGTAAACTGGTCTTTGTTCTTGTCCTCGATCGCTTCGCACAGATCGACGAGAAGCATGTGCTCCCGCTGCGTAGCAAAGGAAGGGTCCATCTCGCGGAACTTGTCAAGCGCCCGGTGCGTGGCGACCATGTCACCACTGGCAAGGTGGCAGATGCCGGCCTTGAGGAAGTAATCCTTGACGCTGTACTTCATTAGATTGTTGTCAATCGACACAGCGGCAACCTTTTCGTAATTCTCGATAGCTTTGTAGTAGTCTCCCTCTAGAGCGGCCATGTCGGCAACCTTGATCCACAGCTTGTTCGCGAGGCTTTGAAATAGTCAGTAATCGACGAGCTTTGAAATCATTTCAACAATCATAGTAGAAACTTACGCAGTAGCATTGTCGCCCTCGTACCACGAAGCAGCAGACTCGCACGCTTCCAGGGCGCTCTTGGTGTCGCCGAGCTCCTGCTCGTAGACCTCAGCAAGGGCCTCCTGCTGACCAGCAGCCCTTCTGAAGTTGCCCTTGGCGCAATAGCGCTGGATCGCCACTTTTACGCATCGGACGGCGGACTGGGCGTCAGTCTTGCGGTAGGCCTTGAAGGCATCGATCAGGCTGTTGGCGGCGTCGTCGGGCTCGTTGAGGTTCTTGGTAAAGACTTCTGCAGCCTTTTCAAAGGCTTTTCCGGCTTCGAGATCTATACACGCAGGAGCAAACGTCAGTTTCAGTGCCGCCAGGCGCGCAAACCAGATTTGTCTGTGCTAACCTTGCTTCTGCATCTTGAAGGCGTTGGCAGCCTGGACATACAAGTCGGCGGCATTCTGGTACTTGTCCTCGCGGCCCCCAAAGAAGCTGAAGCCGCTGCCGGCGCCATGCAGCGTCTTGTCGGCCTGTAATTTTTGGCAACGAGGCACCGGTCAGATTGAGGCTGTCGCCCACAAGCTTGGAGAGTGGGGGAGGGGTTATCTTCAGCGCACCTTTTGTAGCAGAGCACGAGGGTCTTGGGCCATGGTGGGAGGTTGCAATTCCGAAACTGATGCGGGAAATAATCTTGGCGAAAAGCTTCAACTTCACCTCTCTTATGATGCAGGTTATAAGAAGGATACTAGTCGCGTGTGAAGGGACTGATACGTAGGTAGTCTCAACACAGCCGCTATAGCTTAGCCTATGACGCCGCGCGCCTGACCGCCCGGCGTCTTTGCCGTCTCGCCTTGCTCCACTGTTTTAGATCACGGCAACAGCTGCATCCAGGAACTTGATCTTTTCTTCAACGTGTTTTCCAGCTTAGGTTTTTCGCAAATTGGCTTCACCATCGTCGCATTTTGTCCTGCGGTCTCCCGTAGCGAAGCAAGGTCATTATGTCTTTTTCCGGCTCTCTCTGCTTCCGCTGCAGAGCAGTCATCCACCGGCCCGCGTCGCAGCTCGTCTTATTACAGCATTGCAAAGCCGCATTATCAACAAAGGCTTCAACTGCGCATAGAATTCTTGCTCAGCCAACGTGGTCTGTTCGCTCACTCCTGGTTGAGCATGATGCGTCACCGGCCGAGACCATTTCATCTGCACAATTACACCATCTTCTCAAGCTATGCGCGCTGCCGCTCCCCAAGTCTGCGGAGGAAGAGACCTCAATGATTACGACCCTGCAGAGTCAGCTCCGTTTCGTCAAAGCGATCCAACGAGTCGACACCTCCGGCCTGGAGCCCCTCCAAGCAATACGAGATGAGACTGAAGAGGGTCGGAGAGAAGCCACGATTGGGTTGGACGATCTTAAGCAAGTCCTCGCAAAGGAGATCCGAGTAGGACATTACAAGCGTCCGAAGAGAATCATGGAGAAGGTTGAATCAGAAGCGGAGGACTGGGATGCTCTGTCTACAGCATCGAAGAAGGCTGGCAAATATTTCGTTGTCGAGAGCGCAAAGAAACCCTAGGATGACATGGAGGCGGCCACATTCCTTCACTACATGACGCATTGTACAAACACTTGTGATACCCTTGGGCAAGATGCCCATGTAAATTAGCAATAGAAGTGCGCGGCCCGAACAATGTGTCCGCTCATAAAAAATTCGGCATTAAAAGTGGTGACTGTGGTGTGCAATCTTCGTTATCCCAAGCCAACGCTATGCAAAACAATATTTTCTGAGAATCAAGACGAAACAAACTGTCATGCCCGTCATGAGTATTTACTACTTCTTTTCGGCTGGCTCCTCTTTACGCTTTGGTTTTGGTACCTTTTCGTAAGCATTCGGGCTCGGCGGTCGCTTCTGCTTGTCGTTCGGTTTGTCATGGCCATGGTCATGAGTGTGATCGCATCCCTCGTGATGGCCATTCTCGTCGCGGCCGCTGCCATTTCGTCCTCTGCCCCGGCGCATTCTTTCTTCATAATCCGATTCAGAGTCTGAAGAAGAAGAAGAAGAATCGGAGCTGGACTCGTCGCTCGATTCGTCCACGGCTTTTGGCTTGTGATAGATGCAGCATACTATTCGCCACCACGTTAGGCAGGCCGGCGAAAGGCACAGTGTCCGATTCTTGGGCATACCTTTGGAGCTCTTCCGGCCGAGGCCCTCATTGTCCACCACGTCCTCTGCCCACTGCACCGACCGTCCGTTGGCATTGTGCCGTCCGCGAAGGCGCAGTATCCTCGGAGCGGGATCCGGAGCGTTCTGTGACGTGGAGGCAACCGTTGTTGTTTGCGATGCGGACGGTGTCGGCCCGTTGCGCTGTGAAGTTTCTTGCGGCATGACGGATGTATGTTGGATGTTTGAAAGTCTCGTGTCGCGCTGCTCTGGCGACGCTGTACCTATTTATTTCATACCCCGCTGTAATAGCAAATTATGGCGTAGGTGAGTACCAGAAGATACCAGATAGAGCCTATCGATAACCTCGATAAACGCTAAAAGGTGCAGCCGTTGAGGGCCGAATTTTGCAACGTAAGATTTGAATCTTGTCACCTTACGCTATACCTATTATAACCTAGCGTTGCGCTAGGTATTCGCCTATTCACTGGCGGGGCTACATAGTGACCTGCTTTATCAATACTCATCGTCATCATCTAAAACACTACACTAATAAGCCTGCTCCTCGGCAGCCAAAGAGGCGAAATGTAGATACCAAGTAGAAACTTCCCAGCGTACGATAAGCATTTCTGCTGCATAGCCACTGGTAAGTCATGCACTATCTCGGCGGGTCTAGTTCACATCTGTACATTCAATAGTGTGCCTGATATACATGTTGTACATTTCTATCATACAATGTGCCTCTCTCAGGTAGAGGCGGCTCTGGCAGCTCTAGCCTCAAACTTGACCTTCTTCTTTTGGCCTTTCATGCTCTTTCTAGGGCGGCTCTTCTTGTGCTCTGCAGAAATCCTCGGCTTATTGTTAAGCCATCCATTAATCGGTTTTCGTGTGCCAACGAACCGGCCCTCTGGAGTATATACATCAACCGAGGGCAGGTCAAGTTCGAGTGGGCGAGGTTGCTCCTGTTCCGACTCTGATGAAGCCTGCGGACGGCCGGGCTTGTTATTGTCTCGCCGCTGGCGCATCATCTGCTCAAAAGGGTCCAACGCCAGAGTCGGCGTTTTCGTTTCTCCTTCCGCCCTCTCCACATTCTCTGTATTTTCCAAGCTGTCCTTGTTCTCCCTTTGCCGGTAGAGGTTTCTGGTCCGAACTTGGGCAACAATCTCGACGTAGCCGACACCTTCAATCAAGATATCTACCGACAGGACGCGGAATGGCAGTCGGTCTACACTAAGACCGAGGGCGTTTTTCCTTGTCAGAGGTCCCGCTCTTTGCCTGGTAACATCGTGTTGCAGAGCAAACCTGCCTGCATGCTTAATTGTGGCTGCAGTATCTGGAAGAGAAATGTTTTCCTGCGCCCCAAACAGCTTTTTCTGCGCTTGATAATCAATCGCTTTCTCATTACTCGTGACATGGTCGTCCAGAGGTGTGAAGTTGTACATCAGGAATATTGTATTCTCCGACGAGGGTGTGATCCGGATCAATCCGCCACCCAGGATTAGAGACTGGCCAGGCTTGATAGTGGCTTGTTCGGGAACGATGCGCTTCTTCATTATTAGAGACTGCCTGTGGTCCTCTTTGACAAACAGATCCAAGTCACTGCGGGCCAATCCAGGCAAGTCAATCAGCTCTCCTTTCTTGTTGCCAAAGGGGATTCGAATGGGCGATGCCGTTGTTCCAGGAAGCGATGATACGACAGGCATAGCTGGGTAGTTGGTGACGCTTTGCGCGGGAGGGAGCAAGTCCCCGACCTCCGTGTCTTCTTCCCGGGGTGCAATATGGCCGATGACCGTAGGCCCGACCGAAGCCTCCGGATGATCCAATCGACCCTTTGGGTAGACTTCTTGAAAAAGGCGACTTTTTCCGACATTGACCTTTCCAACCATCCATCCAGCGCCGCCTCGATGCCATATGTCTTCTTTCACATCCCTTGTCCACCAGCCGTGGCTGGCGCTCACGCAGCGAACGTTTCCAAGACGCACTCTATTGCCAAGACGACCCAGAGCGTCTCGCAATACTTCTCGGAGATACGGCATCAGTGCATCAACAGATTGCTTCGTAGGTCCTAGCAGGTCACCTCGGGTAATAATGAAGCTCAATTCCGTTTGTCGGTCGCGAAGAAATTTGCCCGCTCGTGAACGTCTGTTTCGAGTTCGCAGAGGAATATCCCCAAGCAAGACATTTAACCTTGGAATAAGCGACATGGGGAAGTCGGCAGCATCAATAACATGATATATATGGTTGTATTTGTGTGGCGATTCCTCGATGGTCTCTCGCAGCGACTCCACTGTTGGATGGAACATGGGCACTTTACCAGAGGGTGATTTGGCATTATGATGTATCAAGTCGTGACATCGATCGCAAACTGGTGGTTTCGGATCTGTATAACATTATATATGTCAGTTGTTACTCTTGATCAAGGGTGTAGAGGGACAATTTACCAAAAGAAGGTGCAACCACCGGCTCCTCAACTACCAATGTGCTGGCATCGAACCCAAGCGCAGTCAACTGACTGCTATCCATGGAACCCAAGACATTGTTGATGACTTCATTTTCTTGAAGACTCTTCTGTTGTAACTCGTGTTTTGGAGGAGCTAGCCACTGGCGTACACGCTTCGCGGCGACATCGTAGTAGCCAAGCTGCTGGGAGTCGGTCGTCTGGGAGAATGCGCCGCAGCCAGTACAGGCGACGGGAAGCTTTCGCTGTTCTTCTGCATTGACCTCCACTGGTTCCAAATTCTCTTTCGGTGCGGAATTATCCGTGTGAATCAGTCGCTGCTGATCAATGTTGCGAGATATTCGCACAGGCGCAACCGGTAGCTTCCGCGCGAGGCCAACGGCAGGGCAAAGAAAGAGAGGCAGGCCAGCCGGCGACAAGGCCTCGGTTGTCTGAAACGCCCGGGTCAGCCACCGGGAACAAAGTGCTCTGCGCATTGCTCCCGCTCAATAAATACAGGATCGCAGCATGATCGCAAGATTTTCTTACGTCGGGCTGGTACGAGTAGAAGCAGGACAAGTCTTTCCAAAAGATGCGACTCGTATAAATTTCAGCGGGCCTGCAGGGCGCTAGGTGGATTTTTCAGTGCCCCTTGCCGGGTTAGATTGGCAGGTGGCCACACATAACCTGACCATCGCTGACCTGACCAGCCGACCACACCACGGTTTTGCCGGCGTTTTGCCAAAGTGCGCATGTACTGTACCACTGACCTAAACACTAACCACTAACTCGAACACCTAACCACTAACCTAACCACTAACTTAACCACTAACTTAACCACTAACTTAACCACTATATGTAGTAGTACAGTAGTACGCCGGCAAAACCTCGGTAAACCCGTGTTGTGGTCGGCTGGTCAGGTCAGCGATGGTCATCTCTCACCACGATTGGCAGGCGCCAGCCCGCCAGCTCTCGGCGGATGATTAGCCGGGCCGGCAATTTACAGGGGACGTCGAATTTCTTGTAGCGAATTCAACGTCGACCAGGCATCTGGCATACCACGACAGTCGAGCGAGCACAATCAACAAAATGCGGTCACTAGGAGAGCGATTACATTTACTCAGGAAGGTCGGTACAAAATTCTATCATGATCAATTGTGCTCTTTTGCTAACAGACTACACAGAGGGTAAGAGTTCAAGCCTGAACCAGCGAATGCGACAGCGTCCGTCACGGTATTGACAACAGTCTTGCTACAGCTTCTCAACCTCCGCATGGGCCCCGGGGCCGCCATCCTGCCCTCCGAAGTGTCCTGTATCCACATGGACTTTGCCTTGAGAACGCACAATGGCCACATGGGCGCCAAGTACGTCTTCGCAGACGCCGAACCCTGCGAGCGCAATCGAACCCCGTCGCTAACGCTATTCCCGCGCACCCAGGAAATTCTGGCGCGAATACCTCCCGCGCCTCAAGTACAACAACCCAGCCGTCCCCATGATTGTTAACCGTCACGGCCAAAACGACCAGGCGCCGACCATGACGGTGTACCTCCGCACCGGCGGCGACGCGCCCGCGACCCCAGCCCCCAAGCCCGCCTCCTCCCGCGTGGGACTCTCCAAGGCGCAACCGCCGGCGAGCAACGAGCGCGTCGTCCACATCGACATGAAGAACAAGCACTCGACAAACATCCTCGAGCAACTCATCACACAAGTCGGGGCGGTGCCGCTACGACCGACCGCAGAAGACACGGCGGAACGGCAGAGCTTGGACGAACTCAGGAAGATGAGCAACGCCAGCCGTGACCGAATCAACTCCATCAAGGCGGAGAAGGAGAGAGAGGCTACTCTGCTGCAGCGAGCCCGCGCGGCGGGTGGTGCTGCAGAGGATCCAGCGTAAGACGAGACGCTGATGTTGTAACACTACTGTAGTTTATACCATATTTTTGTTGTTCGAGCAAGGAGCACATATCTCTTAACGGCATTAGACGTCATGATTATCTATTTTGATGAACATTGAAATTGTGTTTCCAGACTAGAATGAAGGACTACGCGTATGGCAATTCTGTTATACAATCGTCTACACCTCCGTCTATTTGAGGCCAAAACCCTCGCTTTCTTTCACGGCTCGCCAAAGAACATATTCAAGTTTCTCTCGTGTGCGATAACGCCATAAAGATATTTGGTTGAAGCACGTCCTTGCGACTGGAAATCGAAGACAGTCATCACCGAGACATGACAACTTGATCCTCAGCGATGCAGCACCAGTAGCTGGTATCCGATCACTGCCAGTGATAAATGAAAGAAGTCGACGCTGATCACCTGGCTCTGCTTGTTTGAATGTCTCCCAGAACCAGCCAACGACTGGTTCTACTCCGTCAGGCTGCTTCTTATCCCAATTCTGATACTCAGCAACAGCTCTCAGCGAATCAACATCGAGCGGCTCGTCGGAGCCTCTGATGAGCAGCTCAATCTCTTCCGGGCGGAAGAGAGAGAATGCGTTGCCACCGCAGACGTTGTAAAATCCGCGACGAAAAGGCTCAAACTGACGTCGCACCGACACATCGAGCACGTAGCGAATATGTAAATCCACATACTCTCGTTTATTGGCATTGGTGACTGGTCGACGCTCGCCGCCTTCGCACAAAGGTATTGCTGACGAAGATCCATATCTATCATTTTCGAGCATAAAGTCAAGCGCGAACGTAGACTCGACATCCCCATCATATTCAAGCAGCTGCTGGAGCCCTCGAGCAAGCCTCGGACGGTACTCGGCAAGATCGTCGAGCGTATACTTGAGGTGTGGGGGAGCGTGAGCCAACGAACTTATACCATGGCCAGGGGCCGCGGCCAGCAGCTTTTTGAATGCAAATGGTGGAAGAGGCACGTCAAGGATTGTCGAATTGTAGATTGCCAAGCCCAAAACCACTCCCACTAAAAAGTATTGATCAGTGGATTCCAGAGAATTGGGGTTGAAATAGCAGAATTGGGAATCTTCATCGTAAAGAAACATGCCTGAAGACTGTTAGAACTTGAATCATGTTGGCGCGATGCTAACGTACCGCAATCTGGATTGAATACGTCTCGAATGACCAGTTGAAACCACTCTTTTCTTAAGCCGCCGCCATCAATGCCTTCTTCGCCCCGAAATTTGATTCTAAGACCTTTTTTGATATCATCTGTTCCGCTACCAATAACTTCGCTCACCGCCATCAGACTGTCATCGACAAGGCATTCGCGGCGAACAGTAAGGGTCAAATATTGCTGTACAGATTTGTTAGACATGATACTGTCTATCAGCGCAGCTCTTGCTTTGTTTTGCATCTGTCTGCGTGTGTCGTACTCCAGTATCGACGTCTTGGCCCAGAGGCTGAGAAGGAACGGATATTGGCAGAAAGAGAACAACCCTTGCTTGGCTTCCCAGGTATCGAAATCTTTGACGAGGTCAATATAGTCAACCATGGAAACATAAAATTCGCTACTTGGCAGCTTGTGGCTTTTTTGATGGTGGTGATGAGCATCGCGAGTAGTGTTGGGGTCGTTCGCGGCGAAAATGAGAGCAAGCACGCGAGAAGTCGCTTTCACTTGCCAGTCTTCCGGATAAGACGTTATCTTTTCCGGCTCTGTTGATTTTTTTGATTTATTTGACAAGCTCAGTGCTCCGATTTCATCATGAATTTGTGCATCGGATTGACCGCTCCGCATTTGAGGTATCAGGAACGAGGTCACAGCGTCCTCATCCGCAGTTTTGGCTGGCTTCTTATTCCTTTGCCTGAGCATTCTGTATGCAAGAAAGCCAGAAAACAAATCCTTCGCTTTCATGTAGCGTGCTTTCTCAAATTTGATCCACCAGCTGATCAAATGATTGTGACAGACTGGGGGTGAGTTTGAGATGAGGCCAATGAGTCGTTTGATGATGCCTGAATGTTGGCCAGATAGTGGACCAGATGAGGGCATAGTTACTGACCGGTCCTTCTGGGTGGTTTGGTGTATGGCTTGCGGTCTGCGTCCAGCACTATTGCGGTATACTAAGCCTTCCAGGGGCAGTTGGCTGCTATGTAGCAGTGGATTCTCCAGTATGACTAGCAAAAATCGCAAATCAGCTGGCTGTAAGATGGGATATCGGGGGCGCTTCAACAGCATCTCTGTGTGTCTAAGAAGCGTCTGATGAACATGAAGCTGGGCCTGTAGGAGTTCATTCTCCAGTGATGACAGATCGAGGTCGACCGCAGATTTTGTCGACGCAATTTCCGCAAAGACGGAGTGCCAGCCTTCCGCAGGCCCGATGATGGTCCGATACCAGTTATCAAGCTCAGTCCAGTCCATTTGCAGAGGCTTCGCCGCTCCTGAAGAAGTTCTTCTCGTATGACTCGGCTGCTTGGGTTTCTGCACTGGTGGAGGGGGTTGAGGACGATTACCAGTCCACCACAGCCCGTTTTCTGCGACATCTCCTAGTAAGAGAAGCTTGGGGTCCAATTGGCTAATCGGCATATTGCTGTCGGTATTTCCACGAGGTCGACTTCGATCTCTTGTTGGCATACGCGCCTCTTTCGAAGAGGCTGGTTCTCTCGAGGGCACTGGTTCTCTGGAAGGGACTGGCTTTCTTCGAATGTGTTGCTCTGTGCCAGCTGAATAATTATGGTGCATGAAGGAGGAATTGAGGCAGTCCGGGGATCTGAAGCATTCCATGATATAGTCTTCTAGTGGCCTGAAAATAGTTTGCGGCTCATGCGAAGGGGATCGGCCGGGACTGACGCGCTCGGCACAAAGGCTAGGCCCTGCTGGCTGGTGATTGAACGCGGGTTGTTCTGAGTACCCATAGGAAAGCGACCGTTGTGGTTTGGTGATAAACTTGGGGGGATCACTAGATGTGTTTGCCTCCGGTGCATTGAGAAAACGTGTCCCAAACCGGCGTCTAGTGTCGTGCTGCGTTGCTCCTTCGCTGTCTATGCCTGCGGCAGTGGGCTGAGGCTGTTCTGAAGCAGGCTGCGATAGTCCTTCCTTGCCGTACAGTCCTTGAGTCTCTTCGATTCTCCTGCATATATAGAATTGCAGACAACGCCGAACAATGTTCTTCGTATGCAGTAAAGAAATAGGCTGCATGGGTCCTGAGACAGCATCAGCATCAACAAAGCTTCTACTTTGAGTCGCATACGAACCTCGTCCAAGGTCTGCATTTCTATGGATGGATCCAGCAGTAGATCCATCTCTTCGACTTGCCCCGTGAATATCATGGCCTTCAACAGATTCCAAGTCGTTTACTGTCGCGCAAGTCGTGCATTTGAAGACGGTGAGGTTGTTGGGCCATCGAACAAGACCGCCGCATGTCATGCAGTTTCCAGTTGCGAAGTCTCTACCATTGACACCACGCATTTTTCTGGCGCCGGTGTCCATTTGCCGGGCCATTGTCCGGCCATCTCTGCCTTCTTCTGGAAGCTTGGTCTGGGCGAAGTATGGCGACGACGAGGCTTCAGCGGCGTTGGCCATTGAAGGAAACGGATGGCTCATGGACCGACTGTGCCTATTGTGAGCCGGTTTGGGCGGTACGGGTGGTGGGCGGTCTGGGACAGTAAAGGAAGAGTGCTGAACACGGCTCCAATGCGCATTACTTCTTGGGGAGTCTGTAGGTCCTCCTCTGGGCCCGGGCACGCGACCAGACGAGTCAGCCTGGGATTGGCGATGGCCAATATCAGGAACTCGGTGGGCCATTGTAGGTAATATGCATAAACCGTTGCCGCTACCTGTGAGGAGCTCCTTCTCGCAGGTAATGCCGAGGTATGCCGCCGCCTGTTGATGAGGCGGTGCTGCCGTTACGCGCTTGGGCGCTATATCGATAGTAGATTGGAAGTAGCGCCTGAGTTTTGCCAGCTGGGAAGAGCAGGTAGCATGTCCGGCTCAAATAGGAGAGAATTGCTGTCCTTTTTGACCTTGATAAATCTGGCTTGTTCAAGGCGCGCTGGCAGAGAGAGTCTGCATGCCTGTCTCAGCTGTTACAATGGCAGGGGTGTGGCGTCTCGAGCTGCGGTGACAGGCGTCCGGCACCACCGCAGCATCGTTTCTGCCCGATGTTGGCAGAGCACGCTATACCTTGAGGGAAGGCCCCTCTCTCGATATAATATATCGGATAGCACTACTCGTGCCGTAGATTATTTGTGTGGTCGACACGCTCTGTGATGTGGGATAACCTGGTTGCCTGGATATTAAACGCAGAGGCAAGGTGCAGATTTGACACGATGGAGATCGTTCGGGCGGAGGGGCCGGATTCTACCCTAAGATGGTGGCAAAACTTATTTGAGCATTTGGACCAAACGCCAGCAGGACTAATAAGTGTCGAATATGCAAGATGCGCTATAAATAAATGCACGGAGTTGCATTTGGGTGTTTTATATATTCTTCTCACCATGTGAGAAGTCGACCTGGCCTTTGGTAGGCTAATAAGACTTGCCGTATTTAGTTATGAAGCCGCGTCACCGTGACAGGGTCAAATAGTTTAAATAACTAAAAGGTCAAAAAAAAAAAAAGAAAAAAAAACACAGCCACACAATCCAGGTACCCGGGGCCCAGCACCAAAATGGCCAACGACCACTAAAATTGTCAGGGGCAGAGATACGAGACCGTCAACGAATGCACGAGTAAGTATACCAAAAGCAATATCGCTGAGCAATGGATTCGTCATGCGGCTGTCGCCCCCGCATGCAACATTAGCTGTAGCCGGAATTCAACCCATTTTCTCGTTACACACAGGAAGGAGACTGGCACCAGTCAAACCGCGTGGTTCCAACTATTGACCGAGTGGCTTATAACAACCAAGAGAGACCCATGAAAACCGCAATGGAATGTGTTGACGAATGAACCAATAAAGGGATCGAGGCATGTGGCGCAACCTGCGGGAAAGAAACCATGTTGGCTTTCTTCTAATAAGCGAATAGGCAAAGGTGATAAAGTACCCATGCTTGCCATGCAATAACCTTGCCATGCAATAACGTCTCAACTACTCCGTAGGTTCAGTCTCAATTCGTCAATCAGCTGTCGCTAATTTAAGGATGCCAAGAGCATAAATCGTACACCAAATCCTAACGAGTGAGTGAACAGAGTTGCCCCGAAACTAACTCCAGCGATAAACGAGTCAATTGTCGTCATCATATCGCGCACTGCCAGTTCGGATTCCTGGGCACCTCACGCTTGGGGATGGCTAACCTTTTTGCGCCAATCGAGGATCGTCGTCGGTGCTGCTCGTTTCGTCCTAAACTGAGTGACCAGAACATTCACAGTATTTCTTGCAGCTGTGAATGGCCTTCACAAGACTGTCGTCATTCACAACACTCCTTTTTGGATAGTAGTAATTTTTTTGGACCCTGATGCAAATCATTCCGAGGATCTAAGCCTCTTAAACTCCCACCATGTCTTCCCACCGACCGGTCTCACGATCCGACTCGAAGCAAGATTTGTCCTCCAATCTTAAAATACATGTCGATTCCTTTTCCGTTCGCCATGCACTGCAAAACTGATAACCCAATATCATGAATGGTTCGTTTACGAGGGGGGAGCGGCACCGCGGCCACGACCGAATCCACCACGGCTAAATAACACTGTCAGCAATTCGTCCGCAAATCGTACATCGAGGGTCGCGCAGGTCGTCTCACAATTCGGGGTTGAAGCCACCAGGGGCGCCACCCTCCTTGCCCTCACCAGCCTCACGTCTGCGGTATCCGCCTTCGCGGTCGCCGCGGTTTCCATCGGGTCGGCGGCCGAAGGGACGGCGCTCACGCTCGCCCTCGCCGAGCATGCCGCGGGGAGGAGCGTGGGAGCGCTGCTGCTTGATGTGCGTGGCGGGAACAATTTCGGCGGGGAGGTGAAGCCATTCGCGGAGGTAGTCGAGACCCTCGGGCGTCAGGGTATAGTAGTAGTACTGCCACGAGAACTGGGTCTTGACGTAGCCGCGGGAGGTCAGGGACTGGCAAGCCTTGATGACGAAAAGATTCTTCGTATCGATATCGGGGTGCTTGGGGAGATTGAAGTCTTTGGCGGCCACGAGCACGCCCTCACGGAAGAGGTACTGTAACAAGGGAACAATTACATCAGTATATTCGCTTCTCTCCGTATCTCTCGATTAAATGTCGAAATACCTCGTGGATCTTCTTGCGGTCGGCCTTGGGAATGAGCATCGTGGCGGTTTGCGTTGGCTTCGGTCGATGGTAGGAGTACAGTTTTTCGGGATGCCATGTAAACCTCGAAATGGTTTACTTTTGTGGGCGTAAGCCCTACACAGACACTCACCTAGCGAAGGTGGGGTGGCTGTGTTTGTGGGTGTGGCTAAAGCTCACGTGTAGATAAGATACTCAGAATGCTGTGGCGCAGCCTTCTGCAGTATCCACATGCCAGCCTTTTGCCACGCATAATATGGGGCCTCGGAATATTCGTGCTGCTCGCGCTGGAGATAGAACCATTTCTTTCCCCCAACATTTTGTTCATTGAACAAAAGTTTCAAGATGGAACCTAAACATATCAACGTCTTGGTATCTACATTCCGTGGGTTAGGACTACCGCCAACCATCGTTCTGCCCGCACAACCTTCAACGACAGTCACAGCTTTTCGCCATCAGCTGAACGAGCGTTTACCTGATACTGCTTCAAGACTCATTCTCACCACCCTATCAAACAAACAACTCCTCAATGAATCCGACATACCACTGTCCTCATATCTCTCCACAGAAGATGACGACTTCCTTTCCTTGCGTCTTGGTATCCCCCTTTGCGGTGGCAAGGGTGGTTTCGGATCTCAGCTGCGAGCTGCTGGTGGGCGCATGTCGTCGCGAAAGAAGAAAACACAGGACGATAATGGTTCGAGCCGCAACCTGGACGGCCGAAGACTGAGAACCGTCAACGAAGCCAAAGCCCTCGCTGAATATCTCGCAATAAAGCCTGACATGGACAAGAAGGAAAAAGAAAAGCGCCGCGCCCGGTGGCAAGATATTGTGCATCAAACCGAGGCCAAAGAGGCAGAAATTAAGAACGGAGGAAAAAGCATGATCGATGGACAGTGGGCCGAAGACAAAGAGGAAAGCAGCGAGCGGACCAGAGACGCGGTCTTAGCAGCAATGAAGACTGGCAACTATACCGACAACCTCTTCAGCAGCTCACACGGTTCGAGCTCTGCAGCACCAGGCGAGAGTCCATCCGACAGCGATGAACAGTCTCGCGCCAGCTCTAAGGAATCACCGCCACCGACACAACCTGCAGCGGATAGCAAGGGGAAGGGCAAGGCTCGTGCTTTTTTCGGTTTTGACGAGGATGACGAGTTTATGAGTTCCGAGGACGAGTCAGACGACGATGCAGGGAAATAAAGAGAAAGGGTAATGCAGTCCCCTTCTCCTCAAAGGCCAGCTAGAGCTGACGTCCATTCCTGACGAACAAGAGCGTGGAGTTTATGTGTTTGATATTCATGTTGGTGCATGGCGTTTGATATTGCATCTGGAATTATAGGGCAGCGGAAATAGTCTTTTGTTTTGTTTTCGAGATAGTTTATTCAATGGCACACACCAAATCGTTTGCACAGTCTATCGACTCCGCATAGTACACAAGCAGCTCCTGCTGCGATTTATTTCCATCTCTAGCTCAACCGTCTTGCACCAATCAACGCCTTGCTACTTCTTTTAAGCATCGAGCTTCACGGGAAAGTTGCCAGCCTCTGTCATATGCATTAGCAATTTTGAATCGTACGATTTTGGAGACAACATACCGCGCTGCTCGTCCCAGCGCGTGTACCAGCCGGAGGGGCACAGAGATCGGTAAGCGAGCCAGAACTAGACGCGAGTGTGTTAACATCGTTGCTTTCATGTCGAATAGTCGCATTTAATCATTTTATACCTGACGGCAGGGCGCAAAGTCCTCGCCCTTGGCGGTAATGCACTTGTGGTAGTCGACGTAGTTCTGCCAGCAGTGCTTTGTCTGGTTCTGGTTAGGGAAACGGGCGTCGGTGCCTAGCAAAATGGGCGGTCAGTATCTTTAAGGGCAATTGAATACAATTGAGTCGAATACGACGATCTGATCGAGTTTTGTCGACTTGTGGGTGAGCCTACCAGCTGTCATCATAGTTAGCCTCGGGTTCCGAACCGATAAATTTCTCCGCGGTATTATCCGACTTACCAGTGACGAACTTGAAGGGCTTGGTCACAAGCTCCTGTCCATCTTGTCCTTCTTCATCAGACATTGTGAATTGGTTTTAGAGTATGTAGAATCGGACAGAAGAGAATTGAAGCCTATGCAAGCTCGGACGGGCGTAATGGGAGGTTTGTTGCGTAACTAGAGGTTGACACCACGAATCAGATGATTCCCAATGCAGAGCACCGTGTCTGCCTCAGGCTTACTAAACCAATCAGCCCACGCGGCAAGGCACCCACGGTGACCCACCACACCTCTCCAGCCGGATTGGTGGGTCGAGCTACCAGATTGCAGCACTTCTTGATGAACTCCAAAACATCACTTTCTTCTGAATAACCGTTGCTAATTGACTTCTACCGGCTCTCCCGCCTCACCTCAAACTCTCCACTCACCAATATGCGCGCCACAACTGCCATGAGAATGTTCCGCCAGACTCCTCGCTTGATGCGACCGGTTCCCGTGAGTGAATATGCCACTGCTGACTGGACCACGCTAATGCCTCGGTCATCCAGAAAGAAGATCAGGCTGGTACGTGATGAAGCCGTAGCGATTGTCTAATATCCACGACCTCGAAACGACTGTCCGACATTTCAAAAGCGACGATTACTAACCTCCAATAGGCCACACCATCTCCCAGCGCCTCCGCAAGCTCAAGCAGATCCCTGCTGAGCTGTTTCCCCTTGGTACGTTGTGCGAGATGAACGGGACGACGCGAACCGATATCTAACTAGTATACCAGCTGCCGTCGTTGGATTTGCTGTTGCCGCCGCCGGCTACTCTTGCGCCCGCAAATTTTGGGTTGACAAGAACCTCCGTCTGGGCCGACAGGGACCTTCTGCCCGTGCTGACCACTAAGATTGGAGCGAATAGGGAGAGGTGTGACGCCAAATTTTTGTTCTTGTACGGGAAAGGGTAGCTGTATATGTCTAGGGAAACCAGTCCGGCACAAAATAGAGGCCAGGCCAATTCATCGTCATCTCAACCGATTCGTTGTGTGAAGTACAGTAAATTGGATTTTTAAACTTGTGACCCAAACGCCGATGCTATGTAGAAAAGAAAACAAAGAGTATTGCTGCCAAATGCAAGCGTCGTAGTTTCCATCATTGCTGCTTTGGTCCAGCTACATCCAACTCCTCCAGGCCTTGCATGGGATCTGGGCCAGATGGAGCTTGTAGTTCACCTTCGCCTTCAGCGTTTTCGGCCAACCAGCCCTCCTGATGGTATATTAGCACTGTAAACCCAAACATATTCAAGTAGATATCACGACGTACCTGGTCCCAAACAGCAGTCTTGCTACCAAGGCCTTCTTGAGCACTCTTAGGCGCTTTAGCCTGGGAGACTTTCAGCGTGCGGCCATATAATTCCGCTTGGTCCATGTTGTCGATAGCCTCTTTGGCATCTGCGCTGTCCTCGAACTCGACATACGCAAATCCTTTGTGAGTTTCTCCTGAATTGGGGGCATCAGGTTTTGGCAGTTTTACGTCGACGATTTCACCAAATGGGATGAAAGCGTCCACCACGTTGGCGTTGGTCACTTGTGGTGCCAAACCGCCCACGTGGACGGTTGCTTTCCAACGAGCTGCATCCGACATGGTGAGGTTTCAATTTATCGCGTTGTCATGCTTTGCAAAAAGGAAACGAATGTAAGTTTTTTTGAGCTTTCGCTGTCCCAACCCAAGGACTTTTTTCCAACCTTCCATTTGATAGAATCACGTGATACGTTTCCGCTGCCCCACCATCAATGCTGGTGACCCAGGAACACATCTCGACAAGGGGAAGCTCCAAGTGCCTGCAATCTGGCATCACTCTTGACTGGATTTCGGTTGTATCCAGTTTCACACACCTCTTGTTCAACAATTTCATGCCTTCTGCTGGCAGAAGCTAAGAGGTGCATTGCTCTTAGCGGCCAGTGCCAATTCTTGGCATTTCATTGTTCTCTTAGCATACACCGCTGTTGAATCGAATAACCGCTCCTTGGTCCCGCCCGATCCCTTAGACCCCCGCCACCATGGTGCGCCTACGAGATATTCCACGAACGGCCGCCTTCGCTTGGTCGCCCGGCGCCGGAACCCCCCTTGTGGTCACTGGTACTCGTGCCGGTGCTATTGATGCCGACTTCTCTGACGAAAGCAAGCTTGAGCTCTGGGACTTGTCCTTGGACGACCAGGAACAGGGACTAGAGCTCCAGCCTATCGCGAGTATCGCCACCGACGCCAGGTATGTCGGATAGCTATGCTTTACCTGTGCGACTCTTAACTAGATGGAACAGATTCTACGATATTGCATGGAGCCCCCCTGATGCCGATCACCCACAAGGCATTATTGCGGGAGCTATGGAGAATGGCTCCCTCGATCTTTGGGACGCTGCAAAGCTTCAAGCGGGTGCAAGTGACGCCTTGCTGTCACAGACGACCAAACACACTGGCGCCATCAAGACACTCCAGTTCAATCCTCTCAAGCCGCATATTCTAGCCACCGCTGGTGCTAAGGGCGAAATTTATATTTACGATGTTAATGACATTGCTAACCCTTTCCGCCTCGGCAATGCGGCCGCGCGCTCTGACGATATCGAATGTCTCGCATGGAACCGTAAAGTCTCCCACATTCTTGCTACTGGTGGGGCAGGTGGCTTTGTAACGGTGTGGGATCTCAAGACTAAGAAAGCATCTCTCACACTGAACAACAGCCGCAAAGCTGTCAGCGCCATTGCCTGGGACCCAAACAACTCGACGAAGCTCCTGACAGGCACGCCAGACGACAACACCCCGGTAATTCTCCTGTGGGATCTGCGCAACTCCAATGCACCGGAGAAGACACTGCAAGGCCACGAGCAAGGTATACTATCTCTCGCCTGGTGCTCCCAAGACAGCAGCATTCTGCTTTCCTCCGGGAAAGATAACAAGACATTGGTCTGGAATCCTCTCACAGGGGAGCGCCTCGGAGAACTTCCTGAGGTCACGAATTGGACCTTCCAAACACGCTTTCATCCGCACAATCCCAACCTATCGGCTACTGCCAGTTTTGACGGCAAAATTACAATCCAGACCTTGCAGAACACGAACCCCGACACTTCGAAAACCGCCATTGACAACAATTTGGATGGCGCCGACTTCTTCAGTGCTGCTCAAACGCAACCCCAGGGTGCATCGTGGTCACTCAGCAAGGCGCCCAAGTGGTTTAAGCGTCCCATCGGCGCCTCCTTCGGATTTGGTGGCAAAATTGTCATTTTCAAAACCACACCTGATCAGGATAGATCCTCCAAAGTTGTCATCTCGCAATTCTCGGCCGACTCTGACTTTTCTTCGGCGACCGAGAAATTCCAAGAAGCACTTGCCTCCGGTGATCTGTCGGCCATTTGCGAAGAGCACATGACGCAATCCAAGACAGACGAGGAGAAGGCTGACTGGAAGGTTATGCAGACCCTGATCGGCGAGAACCCTCGTGGCAAGATTGTCGAGTACCTCGGTCTCAAGGAGGAGACTAGCGAAGAGACAGAGTCTGAAGAAGCCAAGACGGAAGGCGAGGAAGCTGCCAGCGATAAGAAGAAGCTTTCCAACCTTTTCGACGGAGCGGAGGAAGACGGTGACGACGACTTCCTATCTGGTGTATCTGCAACCAAGGGCGCCAAAACTGATAACCCATTCCATTTGTTTGCCGACAGCGACACAACTGTTGAGAAGGATATTACAAAGGCACTCATGCTGGGCAACTTTTCCAAGGCCACTGACATCTGCCTGAAAGAGGATCGTATCGCTGACGCTTTTCTAATTGCCAACTGCGGTGGGCAGGAACTAGTTGACAAAGTTCAAGCTGCGCATCTCGCTCGCAAGACTGGATCGCCTAGCTACATTCGCCTTCTCGAAGCTGTCATCGAAAAGAATCTGTGGGACGTTGTATATAATGCGGACCTCAAGAGTTGGAAAGAGACGATGGCTATCATTTGCACCTTCTCGGATCCCACCGACTTCTCCGACCTTTGCGAGGCCATCGGCGATCGAATCCAGGAAAGCGGCGAGCGCAAAGACGCATCTTTCTGCTACCTCGTCGGCTCCAAGCTTGAGAAGGTCGTGTCTATCTGGACTGCAGAGCTGGAGGAGGCTGAGCAGGCTGGCACCAAAGACCCGTCATCACAGGACTCAACCTTTTCTGTTCATGCCAGAACTCTGCAACAATTCATTGAGAAGGTGACCGTCTTCCGCCAGGTCAGCAAATTTGTTGACAACGAAACGAACGAGACAGCGGGCTGGAAGCTTGCCGCTCTGTATGACAAATACACCGAGTACGCTGATATTCTCGCTGGCCATGGTCAGCTTGACGCTGCACAGCGTTACCTCGATCTTTTGCCTAGCACATACCCTGCTGCTGAAGGTGCTCGTAGCCGGGTCAAACAGGCCACCCAGAAGTCGTCCACCAAGGCTGGTGCCAAGATAGCTACGAGAACATCCAGCGCCGCTCCGCAGACGCAGTCTACTTATGGCTATCCTACTCCTCAGCCTCCGCATACGGGAACCACCGGTGCTGCTAATCCATACAGCAACATCACCTCTATTCCTACGCCCCAGCCATTCCAACCTTTACAGCAAGCTGTGCAGCCACCGCAGCCATCGTACGGAGGCAACCCATACCAGCCATCAGGCATGTATCAGACGCCTGTCCAAGGCTATCCATCTTCGGCACCGCCACCTGTCTCTGGACCTCCTCGCAACGGCACGCCAACCCTGTCAACCATGCACAGTGCGCCACGGGATAGCTGGAACGATGTCCCTATAGTGACAAAGGCGCCACCTCCCAGGCGCTCAACCCCAAGCGCACCACCCCCCATCGGTCCATATGGTATCCAGCCCGGCCAAACACCACCGCTTGGACCTCCCACCTATGGCGCGCCTTCCAAAGCTAGCCCTCCTCCTCCCCCCAAGGGTTCTGCTCCTCCTCGTGTCACTTCGCCTCTGGCTGGACCTCCTCAGACATTCCAGGCTCCTCCTCGTCCCTCATCGGCGGCTAATCAGTATGCTCCCCCGCCTCAGGTTGGTGGTGGCCCCCAGATGGCCAATTTGGTTGCGCGAACTGCTTCCCCCTACAATGCTCCCCCTGCTGGCGCTTCTTCTTCGAATCGATACGCTCCGGCGCCTGCCGCACAGCAGCCTAGCCCGGCTCCTCCAGTAGGAGGATCTTTGCCGCCGCCACCTATTGGCGGCAATGCCCCTCCCGCCAACCCATACAGCCAATTTGCGCAAACGCCACCTCCTTTCGCAGCAAATCCATACGCTCCAACCAACAACTTCAGCTTGCCCCCTAACGCTGGAGCACCTCCTCCTGCTTCCGGACCTCCTACTGGGCCGCCCCCCATGGGCCGACCTGGCCCTCCTCCTGCCGGAACCACAGCCACACCTCCTCCCCCAAGGGCCGCCGGTGCACCTCCGCCCAAGGGGAAGCACCCTCCTGGTGACAGATCCCACATCCCTGCAAGTGCCCAGCGCCTTGTCGAGATTCTGACTGAAGATATGCAGCGCGTTGCAGCAAAAGCACCGGCTACCTTTGAGCCTCAAGTCAAGGATACCCAGAAGCGCCTAAACCTTCTCTTCGACCATCTAAACAACG
This sequence comes from Beauveria scarabaeidicola, assembly GCA_037289395.1. Lineage (NCBI taxonomy): Eukaryota > Fungi > Ascomycota > Sordariomycetes > Hypocreales > Cordycipitaceae > Beauveria > Beauveria scarabaeidicola. Next base: position 3,352 of record JAEIJG010000328.1, on the reverse strand, counting down.
AAGAGCTTGTGTCTCCTTACAGTGTTTCTAAACTAGCGGAGCTTGCCGAGGCTCTCAAGGCCAAGGATCACCCAACGGCGACGAAACTGCAGGCTGAGCTTCAGCGCGAAAGGGTCGAAGAATGTGGCCAGTGGATGGTAAGTCGGAGCGCTAAAAATATCGAATGCGTGTAAGAGAAAGGTTAACTTGCTAACATACTGACTCTCAGGTCGGTTTGAAGCGTCTCATTAACATGAGTAAAGCGACACCTTAAATATCAGATGCAATAACCTCGAACAAAACGTTGAGTTTGTATGTCGATGGTGAGAAAATAGGTTGGGGAGAGGGATGTTGCCGGCGCTGTGTTTTAGACGTAGTTATTAATACCAGCCCTTTATATTACTCTATTGATCTTATGCTGTTTATGTATTTGAAAAGAATAATTTCCTTAATCAGTTTGCACGCGCTAAATGTCACGCGGAATAGTGATTAGGCATAGAAACAGTGTTAATTAAGGAGCAAAAGAAGCTATAGTGCGAGGGGGAACGAGGGACACCCTTATAGGGTAGGTATATCTTCTACTATATAATATTACCCCTATTATAGGTACTAAATCCTATAGGTCTATCCTATAATACCCTTTTATTTAATATACCCCCTTAGCTTTAAGCTACTCTAGATTAAGGTATAAAAAATATATTATAAATATTAAAGATAGTTATTTTTAATATTTTTAAGTATATAGTAGTAAATAAAAAAAATAATACTACTATAAAGGTTTAAACCCTTAATTAATATAGTATTTATAAAAAACTATATATATATATATATTAGAAAGTAAAAAAAAGATATAAGCTATTTAAGGCTAAAATAAAAACTTAATCTTCTTATAAAAGAAAAGAGAAATTAAGTATTATAAAAATTATATAAGCTTATTAAAGTTATAGTTTATATTATTAGGTTTTTTATTATTTTAATATCCCTTAACTAAGGTACTTAAGTTATATATATTAACTTAACCTAGTAACTTTATAATTATATTTAAATATAAACTACTTAGCTATTAGGTATTAAAAAATAATATACTTATTTTACCTAATAAAAGGTTATTTAGGCTTTAAAGAGATACTATATATTATACTTAGCTAGCTAGTAGTAGTATTATACTTAACTACTAAGGTATAATAAATTTATTAGTAAGGTTAAATTTAAGTTATTCTAGCTAATTAACTTTATTATTATTAAGCGCTACTAGTAATACTAGCTCTAGCTACTAGGTAGTAAATTTAACTACCTCTACTAGTAATAGTCTTACCTTAAGGCCTAGTATCTTAATAAATTAATTAAATTTTTACCTACTAAGGGCCTTAATAAGGCTATTTATAATTATCTTAGTTATAGACTTCTATTATAAGTTAAAAGTACTAACTCTAGCCTCTTAGCGGACCTAATAGTTATAAATATTAATATAGTAAAGCTTTATTACTAGCTTAACTAGGTCCTCCTTAACTAGCTAAATTATCTAGTTATTATTATAAAAAAACTTAATATTACTATTAAAAAAGAAATTAATATTAGTATATAGGTATTAGAATATTATAATCTCTTTTACTATCTAAGAAAGGGCTAAAAGCTTAGCTTTTATTAATAAAGTTATAATTATATTTTACTTAGCTAAGTAATAGAAGATAAGGCCTCTAAAAAGCTATAAAATATACCTTTAGGTACTCTTTTTATCTTAAAGATTATTACTAAAAGTAGTATTTATATAGGCTATAAGCTCTTCCTAGTTACTATTAAAGATAATATAGAGGTCCTAGGATTAATTTAGATACTAAATATAGTTAAGTCCTTAGTTAATATACTCTTAGGAGGGGTTAGTAAGGAATTAGGAGAGTTTTAAAGTGATAAGGGTAATATTAGGTTAAGTTACTATAGCTAGGTACCTAATTAATTTAATAATTAACTAATAAAGAGTAATAGCCTCTTTTTTAGCTATACTATTAAAAGTAACTAAAGGCTTTATTAATAGAGAGATCTAGACCTTTTTCTTATTATTATATTTAAATTAGTATATAATTTTCTAGATATAAGACTTCTAAGAAAGCTAGACCTTCTTATTCTTTTAATCCCTAATAATTTCTATTACTAGGAACTAGTAAAGACTTCCTAGGGCTTTAATATTATACTTTATTATAATTTCCTTATATAAGTTAAAAAATTCCTTCTTTATTAACTTATAGTATAGAATAACTAGGTTATCTATAAAGAAGAAGATAATAATTCTAGCCTAGGTTATAATATAAGAGTCCTTAGGGTATACCTTAAATCTAAAGGACTTAAAAAAGCCACTTAATTTATTATACTATAGAATTAGGGATTACTAGAGGCTATATAAGGCTTTAAGGAGCTTCTAGTACTTATACCTTTATAAGAAGCTAGGTAATAACTAGGTATAGATCTCTTTATTAAGTATAGAGTTTAAGAAGGTATTAATAAAGTTATATTAGACTAATTCTATACTAAAGACTACTATTAAGGCTATTATTAGGTAAAAAGTATAAGTTATTAGGGTTAAAGCTACCTTTATAAGAAAGGTTATTAGCTACTAGTCTCTTTATATATATATCTAAGCTTTATAACACTTAAGGTACCCCTAAGAATTAAATTTATAGGTATATACCTAATAAAGGTTAAAAAGTCTACCTATATATAACTAGGTATAATTATCCCTAGTTTCTACTATACCTATAGAGTAAATTCTTTAATTCTTAGCTTCTATAGCCTTATATAGTTATCCCTAGAAGGTATAAGATTATACCTTTTTATAGTTCTAAAGCGCCTTTAGTATTAAGTCTTTATATAGTTAGCTAATTAGTTATTTAGTAATACTAACTAGTATAGTAAATATTAAATTATTAGTTAAGCTAGTACTATTACTTTTAAAGTTATTTAGGTCTATAGTTAACTCGCTAGGTATAAGAGGGGTGTACTAGGGTTTATTATCTATTAGTAGTAGTGTCTCTAAAGGATTAAGATCCTCTTTAGTGGCTAAAGGCGAAAGTGGTGGTTGATTTAAGGTATTAGGGTTATCTAGTAGCTATTTTTAAGCTTTATAGGCTTTAGAGCCTAATTCTATATTTTACTAAATAACTATATCTAGTAGGGCACCCCCTAAGGTTTTAGTGAGATTAAAGGTACTATTATTAAGTAAGGAGATTACTATATTTATAATATACTCTAGATTATCTTATATTATAGTCTTAAATATATTAATTTTATAAAACTACTTAGTTAATAGAAGTACTTATTATATTACCTCTTTATCTAAATAAAAAGATATCTTATTAAAAGTAATATAACTTAAATTAAT
>JAEIJG010000327.1:0-32796 GCA_037289395.1 Beauveria scarabaeidicola | reverse complement strand
ATGGGCAACACGACAAGTGACAGGCGTATCCCATCCCTGTTGAACTCTTTTTTTTTTTCATGTGCAGCACACAAAACGGGGCTGAAAAGAAAAGAAAAGAAATTTATATAAAAAAAAGAAGGAGAAATTAAGAAGAAAAAAAAATGCAAAAAAAGTCTATAGAAATAGTGGTGTTACCATGACGCGGACATGTTCCGGATTCTAACAACCAAGTCGTCAACATGGGTTAAAATGTTTCCCGGCAAGAATTAAAGGCAAAACATATCAACAACGAGCAGGGGCCAGGGAAAAAAGTAAAACCATTAAAAGAGAGAGAGAGAGAGAGGGATGGTTCGTAGGCTAGGTGCGTGCCTAATAGTGGTACACATCACCGCATGTTCAAGTGCAACGACGGGAACAACGTTTGTAAAACGACAAAGCTCCCGGATAGCTGCAGATCAGACCGCGCTGGTTCACGCGGAGCGGGAGGCAAGGGCAAAAAAAAAAAAAAGAAAAGAAAAAAAATTATAGAACTAGTCGCATTACACACCCGAGATCGCATCTCAAAACAATTAATTAAAAGCGGTAATCTACTTGCCATCATTATACTATACCAATCGTCAAGTTGTTAGTTCCCTTCAGGACACCCTTTCGCAGCACCTTGTGAGTTAATGTGAGAGCCTCTATTATATACAATATACGTGCCTCCCGCCTTCTCGGACACAAAAAAGAAAAAAAAAAGAAAGAAAAAAGCAAAGACTGAAACAAGGTGAGCCAATCAAAATGGCAACACACAAAGATTCTTATTGTTTTATATTGCCGACTTTATCGAACCTTTTGGCCCCACCGCCGCCGACCCTCGCTCGTTTCAACGGCCAGCCGTTATTCGAGGTTCGGTAGCCATGTGGTATCATGCATTGATGCATCAAACGCCTCTAGACTGGACGGCGGATGACCCATGGCTTGCATGTTGGCAGCCGCCGCCGCCGCCGCCGCCGCCGCCGCCGCCGCCGCAGCAGCAGCAGCAGCGTGCTGCGCAGGGTTTGCGCTCAGTGGGAGGGAGCCCTGCGACGGGAACGCAAACTGCATAGCGCCGGGAAGCGGCTGGCCCAGATCCCAACCATCAAAGTTGTGCTGCCACTTGGCACTGTCGCTCAGGATCCACTGGTTATTGTTCAGGCCAGCACCTTGTCCCGTCAGCACTCCACTCGATGCCATGCGGGATCCGGCAAAATCCCGAATCTCTTCCGGATTCGAGCTCAGCCCGGCAGCGGAGGTGTTCGGGTACATGCCCGCTGTGGAAGAGGTGGCCATCATGGGCGCATCCCAGCTGTCCAACGTCCCCGGCGCGTAGCTGACCTGCTGCTGTGTCTTGACTCCCACATCTTGTTGCGGTTGCTTGTGCCCTTGTTGAGCCGTGACGGGTCCCTTGTTCATATCCAGTCTTGCGCTGATGGAGGCTTGTGGTCCGGCAGCCTGTGCCATGGCAGACTGAGTAAACTGCACTCTGCCAGGGCTAGGGTGCTGACTCAAGTGTGACTGCGGCATATGCGACTGTGCAGCTGCAGTCTCCTCTGCAAAAGCCTGTGGCGACAACCCGGTGCTCGACTTGGGCGACGGGACCTCAGAGGTGCTGTAGTGACCGTATAGCTCGTCGGTTCGCTGCAGGATCTGTGCTGCGTCTTCTGGTAGAGCGCAGTTCCACTTTCTGGCCAGCACGCTCAGGATGCTCAGAGTCCGTCGGGCACACGGCCAGTCCTCGGAAATCTCCTCAAGGTGCTTGACCCCATGAGTAAAGTCCCGCTTTGCAGTCTTCTCAGGAAGGTTGAGCAAGTGAATCGTGCACGCGCTGTGGGTCATGTATACCGCAATATTGCATACTTGGCGCAGATTCCAGTTCTTCTTGTAGAGCCGCATCAACTTGGAGATGGCTCCGGCGTTGGAGGTACACATTCTCCTAGGGGATATGTGCGACGGCAGGGGCGAAGAATTGGGGGAGTACTTGAGAAACGGTCTAAATAGGTGAATGAATTGCAGATGAAAGAACATGCTAGAGCCTCGTCAGTGGTCAAATATTGCATGGGGCAGGGCCATGTCACGACGTACTGCATAAGAATTACGTTGGGAAGCTGTCCGTCACCGGCCTCAAACTCCCGCGGCAGGTGCTTGCGCCACTCTTCTAGTCGCTTATGGAGCTCACTCAGCTTCTTCAGTTCAACAGTCTTGCCCGTCGACCGGTGAATGTGGTTCGGGTGGTAAAAGAAGAGCAAAAGGTCACTGCTGATCTCGCAGAGGCTTGAAAGATGGAGCGCGGCAGCACGGGTCCTTGACGGCTGCTTTGCCGATTCATCGAAGCCCTTGTCGGTGAGTGGTATCCATGGTGAGGCGTCCTCGTCGGGAAAGACGTCGAATTTGGCCACGGTAAACGTCGACTTGGGCAGTTGCGGCAGACGGCCGAGATAGTTGGACCAACACTTGTCAAAGTTGAAGCAGCCCCAGAAGGTGATCCGGCGGGCATCAATCTCTTCATCAGTCATGACCTTTTTGTCGTTGGAGCTTATCTCGAGATTGAGGCCGATATCCTGAGCCATTCTAAAGCTCATGCCGCTGTAGACCCAGCCTGTGGCTTCACGCGCACAACCTGCCTCACGCACAGACATGAGGGCCAGTGCTTGAACAGTGACGAGGCGCGGTCGCTCAAACTCGTCGCCTTCCATTATGAGGCGCTTGGCTTCCGCAAAAAAGTGATCACCCTTTGTTCTCGTGTCACTACCATCACCGAATGCTCCGGGGACGTCAGAAAAGTGACAACCCAAAGCAAGCATCGCATTAACGAGCAGCGAAGAGCAGTGGCAAGAGCTTTGACCCATGGCGCCCCGGCCTTTGGCAAAGTCGCGCCAGAACAAATGGCGTGGAAGAGTGGTGAAGTAAGGGTAGTGATAGGTAAAGTACAGGTTGACAAGGTGCGTGATGAGGCCGACATCGCTCGTGACCTCGGTCCAACTGGTAATGGGGTCCATGGAGGGCACAAGGCTCTCCGTATGGGCTTCCGCTTCATGGCCAGAGGAAGCACCGCCGAGGTAGATGAGATGAGAGGTGCCGCCGATGAAACGTATTGTGCCGTTCTCTACACGCAGTTCGCCCATTTTACCAGCAAGCTCTCGCTCTCCATCCACCTGGCCGGGCCACTGTTCGTCGCCGCTTTGCTCTGCACTGGGGCCGCCGCCAAAGTCCAGACCATCCTTGATTATTTGTTGGGCCAAGTTGTCAAGGCTATCGCAGTTACGTATTCTGCGCACTACGTCGTCGACGTCGTCTTCGCTAGCATTGAGAATGGCCTCGACAAGGATCTTGAGTGTCGCATCGTCGGCCTTCATGCCGTCCGTCTTTTCGCGGTAGACGCCTTTCCGGCGATGATCCGAGTTGGGGTCGTAGATGCACTCGGTGCCATAGACACTGGCGCAAGCTGCGCAGCTAGGGACGGCGCCATCGCACTTGGACTTGCGCTTCCGACAGGCAATGCAGGCGGTGCTGATGCATTTTCGCTTCTGATTGGAGGGGTCGGGTGCGCGGCGCGACTTCTTCTTCTTCTTGAGAGCAGGGCCAGGATCGCCTGCAGTGGAACTGTCGCGCGTTTCGGCATACGATTCTAGCGTCACCTGCATGGTCGCAGCATGCAAGCGATCGGCGTGGTCGGGATACAGGAACGGAGGCGACGGCTGAGCGATGTGGTGGTTGGGTTTTGACCGCTTCGTGCGGGGTTCGTTAATGGGCCAGAGCGGATGATGGAGTACGGATAGTCGTCGGACTATCGGCAGCCTGTGTAGGAAAGCAGCACAATGGGCAGAGACAGAGTTGCCGCCGTAGTTGGTATTGGTGGTGATGCGAGGAAATGGCCTTGGCCCACACTATCAGGATGTGGGGGACGACAGTCGGCAGTAAGGGCCGAGTACAGACTGAAGCTTGTCGTTGCAAAAATGCCAGACTGGCAGCAGTTGGTGAGGATCGGTTTGATGGCGGCGGCGATGGAGAAAACGGGCACTATTACGGGATACCAGTAGCTGAAAATGCGATTGGGTGGCGTCAAAAGGCTCGTAGGGTCGACCGTAGGAGGGCCAAGAATAACTATCACTGACTCGCGGGCGCAGACGACGACGGATTGTACTCGGCGGAAGGCAAGGAAAAGAAGAAAAAAAAAAAAAAGGGCGAGCGAAACGCAAGATGGAGAAGACAAGAAGAAATGAGAACTGGATAATAAAACCGAGCTGAATCAACGCGGCCCGCGCAGCGCCATGGGGATCGTATGTATATGTATGCAGACGCAGCAAGAGACGACAGTTTGAGTGGAGCGAGTGGCATGAGCTGGAAAGGTGCGCTTTTGGAGGGCTCAAGGGCTCAAGGGCTCAAAGTTGAGCAACTAACAAAACGCTAAAAATTAAAAGAATTTGGATCTTCGCGGGTTGCTCCGTCGATGCTAAAGATAGGTAGCTTGCCAGTCTGAGCAAATAAATTCTGAGCGCTGAAATTATCTAGGCTGTTCGTTCTCCATGGAATTCTGGAATGGCCCACGCATTATAACGACTAGGCCGAAGAAAATTACAATAAACAGCCTTACCCCCTTTTCCTAATATATATTGCTCAATTCATAATGCATAATTTATAACCCAGACTGGTCGTTCTAGACACCAGCCGACACGAGAGCGGATAATTGCCAAGTCTTTTACCAGGAATTATGACCATCGACCACTGCTTTGTCAGCATGGACAGTCTTGTCCGACAACGGCTCAGGGTGACGATATCACGACCACAAAGTAACAAGACAGGCCAAGAGTTGACACAGTCGTCATTCTTGTCAAAATTACAGTGCTGTATGTGTATAGTACAATAGCCAATCTACTACAAGGCCGTTGCCTTTGATCGGCCGATCTAGTCTACATGCATGTCATCCCTAGCCTGACACATGACTGCGCCCGTTGTCTCGAATCCCCGTCTGACTCCCAGATCGCTCGCTGCATGCCCGCTTACCCACGCTGCAGATACCAGTTGTGAGCCAGCTGGTTCGTCAGGTAGCTAAACGGCGTAGGCACCTCGGCACGTCCCTTTCTCGCAACTGGGTGGCGGAGATAAACAGCCGCGCAAATATCGTGGTTGACCTCGAGGTATCTCGGGATAAACGCAAATGCCGCCATAAACGGTCGAGGTGCCCATGGCGTCGCGTACGGCTTTGTCTCGTCTATGGGATTCTCCTCGTCGGCCAGTAATAGTTCCTTGAGTTTGCGCATCTCCTCGTTGGACATTCGCGCGTCGCCCACTATTTCCTTGGCCCGCTCCTTTTGCTCATCCGACAGACCGTCCAGAGTCTGCCGATATTGCTTTTCGCGACTAAACTTCTGTTCTTGCGCCTTTTCTGGTTGTGAAGCCGTCTCCTTGGTATCCAGCTGTGCCAGACCTTCGTGGTTCTTGATCACAAGCTGAAGCTCTTGCATCAGCTCAGAGACATCTAGTTCGCTGTCCTGGGGGCGCGACAATAATCGCTTCGCATCCGATCGGAGCAGACGCAGGCTCAGCTTTTCCTTGGCAGCGAGGTTGTTGGCCTCTGATTTTAAAATGTCCTTGCAACGTTGCAAAAAGGCCTTTAACTCGATTCGTTGCCATTTCTGTCGAGCTTCCTCGGACAACTCTGGCACCGCAGCTGATGCTTCATCGGCAGCAGCTTCGGCAGCAGCTTCGGCCGTAGCTTCACCCGACACTTCTCCCTCGGCTTGGCCCTCTTGACCCTCAGAAACAGATGCATACTTTTCGGCCTGGGCAATCTGGTTGCGCTCCGATATTTTACGTCTTGTTGCGAGCTTAGATTCCAGCCCAGGCCATTGAATCTTGCTGGACTTTTGCACGCCCGTGGCGTACATGACCTTTTCGATATCGACTTGGAACATGTCGCCGGGATTCAATTGATACGAAGGATGCAGCAACTAAGAGTATCGTTAGAGCGCTCATCCCCATATTGTCAAAGATCAGTCAGCTTACCTTTTTGCCATTGACCTTGACTGCGCCGTGTAGCACAAACTGGCGTGCCTGTCGCACACTCGTTGCAAACATGGCGCGGAAGACGGCCGTGTCTAGCCGTCTCTCGAGAGGAGCAAACGTCATTTGCATGTATGGAGTCATTTCGTGATATTGTCTACCAATAAGTTCGTTGGGCGTTAAGGGCGTCGCGTTGTCGACAACAGAGTCCGGTGCCGGCAGCCGCGAGTATCTCTCCGCGTTAACATCGGAGGTGCTCAAGCCAGAACCGCGGCCGGCTGCCTGCTCAGAGCCATCGTGCGCGGCCAAGTATTCAGGAGGCATGTCGACTGCCGACATGAGGCGCGGCGAGAAGAGGCGCACCCATTTCTTCTCGGGAATGTGCTCGCCGTGGTACGCACGAGCTCTCGATTTCGCGGCCCATTTCTGCTGGAAAAAGGTAGGCGTTGCCCTGAGACTTGGTTCTTTGGCGGCGTTGCGGTAGATGTTGTACATGTTATACTTGTTCCATGACTGTCGCAGTTTCTATCAGGCGCAAAACCGTCAGCTGCGTCCAGGCAGGTGGCATCCCGTCAATTGAAGCATGTGGCATCAAATAGGAAGCCGTAGATAGTGGAATGCCACTCACAGGCTTCGCCAGGCTGAAGAACCGGGCTGGTTTGCGCATTTTCTCGTCGTGCACAGCGCTGTCTCGTCTGGGCTGGTAGAAGCTGTGTCGTATGCTCAGGAGCCAAAGTGGCTAATTTTTTGATAGTAGCTCAGTTCAGCCGAAGTTTTTCCGACCTGGATGACAATCCTGCGGCCTGTCAGCATACAGAGAAGCTTGCAATTGCAAGTGACGAAGCTAGATGTGACAAGTGCGGAAATTTTGATAGGAGTGAGATGATTATCAATTTGAAAAATACTTTGTGCTGTAAAGCAACTGTAAAAGGCTGTCAAGGGCTGGAGAAGCCGCCGCAATGAAGTTGCAGCGGGAAGCCGGCGAGCGATGCCTCCACTTGTGGTATGGACTGCTTCGAACAAATTGCTACTGGTTCATATCAATATAAAACTTTTGGTCATCTCAGATTATCAATGAAAAAGATTGTTCTACGTTTCGATCTTCTTTTTCCTCTATGGGATTGATGGAATGGAATTCTAGAGTAGCGCTTCGTACTTGTCGAGGCATGGAGGGCCCTTTCTATGTGCGAGGTGGGGAGCCACTAAACGCGGGTCAGTTGTAAGACGCGTCGAACTGACGCGGTTCAGGCCGCCCGAACCCCAACGTTGTATCAGCACGCCAAGCACGTTGACCCAGCGCAACTTCACATCCCGGGTGACTTGATGACAAGGTGCATTGCAGACACCCAGATTCCCTCAAATGAGCCACATTGCCGTGCTTTCGACGACCCCCGTACCTGCTGCCCAAAGCATGGCGCAACCGTCGTTGAAGCGCGACAGGCCTCATGATACAGAGCCAGAGCCAGTGCGCAAGTCGAAAACCCGAATCCAGGGCCCATTTGTGGACGATGAAGAGGATTCTGCCGACGAGGCAGCGAACTCTACAACGAGATCGCCTGCAAAGCGACCAATGCTGGAGCAATCCTCTGACAACGGCGAAGCTCACTTCACCCCGCAAACTGAAGCGAACACGACAACCATCGAAACGACCGACTCCTTCGAGACAGAGGCTCCTACGGATGATGCATCAGACAATACACAGACACAGCATGTTGCCTTGCCCGTCTTTTCGAGATCGCTTTTTACACGACTGAGGCCTACAAAGTACAACATCAAGACCTGCGATGGCAAGGCTTATTCGACCAAGCAGCGCCAAGTCAGTGCCGCCATCTCGTACGATCAGATTGTAGCTGCGCGATCCAGAACCAAAGAAGGCCGAGCGAAACGCAGTTATTACGGAATTGATATTCATGAACTCGTGAACAATGCCAAGAAGGAGCTTGCCGAGCGCCCAACCAAGACGCAGCCTACGCCAGATGTGCCGCGACAGTCGACCGAACAGCCCGAAGCTGCGCGATCTGGCAAGAAGAATAAAAAGACGCTTTTGTGGACCGAAAAATATCGTGCAAGAAACTTCATGGACCTCTGCGGCGACGACAGCACCAATCGTATTGTCCTACGCTGGCTCAAGCGCTGGGATCCAATCGTGTTCCCTGGTGCATCCAGAGCAAAAGCTGGCGCGGTAAAGAGACAAGGCTCCAAGATACAAGCAGAAGAGGAGAAGCCTCACAGGAAGATTCTACTACTCACGGGGCCTCCCGGACTGGGCAAGACTACACTCGCTCACGTGTGCGCAAGGCAGGCTGGCTACGAGGTCCTTGAAGTCAACGCGAGTGATGATCGCAGTCGAGACGTGGTCAAAAACCGTATCCGCACAAGCTTGGGCACCGAAAACGTCAAGAATGTTGCAAACCGCAAATACGCCGACGGCAACACAAAGGTGGCTAAGCCGGTTTGCGTCGTTGTGGATGAAGTGGACGGCGTTGTGTCGGGCTCCGGAGGTTCTGGCGAGGGTGGTTTTATCAAGGCCCTGATTGACCTGGTACTCATAGATCAAAAGAATAGCGCGCCTAGAGCCGCCTCCTACGACAACTCACGGAAGAAGAAGAAGGGCGACGACTTTCGCTTGATGCGACCCTTGGTTCTCATCTGCAACGATGTGTATCACCCTTCGCTCCGACCCCTTCGGCAATCGAATCTTGCCGAAATTATTCACGTTGGACGCCCGTCGATTGACGCCGTTGTGGGCAGACTCAAGGCTGTGTTTGAGAAGGAGGGCATTCCCTGCGACAGGGACGCCTCAAGAAAACTGTGTGAAGCAGCATGGGGTATTACAAGTGGCATTGACGCAAAGCGTGGCGCCGAGAGCACCGTTGAAGGTGACCTTCGCGGCGTCATGGTTGTGGGCGAGTGGGCGGCGGCGAGGTTCCGATCTACTCTATTGGGGTCATCGACCCAGCGATTAACGAGGCATTGGATTGAAACACACATCCTGAGTGATCTGTCCAGCGGCGCAGCTGGAGCCAGGGGGATTGGACGTGGAAACGTCAAGGATATTGTAACCCGCCTGTTCCAGGAGGGTGGCGGGTTTCCCAAGCAAGCCATGGATCTGTCAATATCCAAAAACACACAGCACGAGCAGCCCAAGACAGAACTGGGGTTCAACGAGCAGATCAAGAAGCATGCCATGGACCGTCTTAAGCAGATGGTTGAGACGAGCGGCGAGATCAGCTACATCATGACGGAAATCATGGCCGAATACCCCAACCGTGATTACAATGACGATCTGTACCTCAGCAAGCCCAATCAGGCCTACGACTGGCTATTCTTTCACGATACATGCCAGTCGCGACTCTTTGCCAACCAAGAGTGGGAGCTGGCGGCCTACCTCTCCCAACCGGTCCTTGCGTGCCACCACCTCTTTGCATCCCCCAGGCGCCACTATAACACTACCACCACCGGCGGTGGCCGCTGGGGCGGTGGCGACGCAGCCGAAGAGGATGCCGGCCCGCCGATGCCGTTCTCAGGCCCCCGCGCCGACTACCAGGCCAGAGAGGCCGAAAAACACAACCGCGCCGCCCTGCAGGCCATGCAGAGCCAGCTGCCGGCGTCGCTGATGCGCTCGTTCCGCAGCGCCGAGGACATGGCCAGCGATTTCCTGCCGTACCTGGCGCGCATGATCTCGCCCGACGTCAAGCCCGTGCTCGTGGTTGGCAGCGAGGGCGCGACGGCGAGCGTACGCAGGGAGAGCGAGCGGCTCATGGTGAAGCGCGCCTCGGAGGTGCTGGCCGAGGTGGGCATCGAGCTGATCAAGGGCAAGATTGAGGGCGACATGATGTCGAGCCGCGCGCCGCAATGGGTATACCGAATGGAGCCGTACGTATCTTCCGCCTTGTTTTACTCGCAGATATTCAAAAGAACAGGGTGCTAACATACTACTTGTTCCCACAGAGACATTGACGCACTCTCCAATTTTGAGACGGGCGCCACGCTCCTCTCCGCGCAGGCGCCCACGCGCTACGCCGTCCGCCAGGTCCTCGACCAGGAGCTGCGCCGCACCGTGGCCCTGCGCGAGAGCCACGCCCGACAGGCGCGCTTCCAAGCGGGCGCCGGGACGCCGTCATCCACGGCGGCGGCGGCGGTGGCGGCTGCCGCCAAGGCAGCAGAGGAAATGGCGGCGCGCCTTTATCCGCACGACGACAAGGAGAATGACGGCGCCGAGAAGCACCTGGTCAAGAGGGACTTTTTTGGGCGAGTCATCGAGGTGCGCCCGCTGACGGAGCTCGAGACGCAAGCGCAGACGGCGCAGAAGAGGCGCAAGGTGTGGGTGACGTACCACGAAGGCCTGAACAATGCGGTGCGTAAGCCAATCTCGCTGGCCGAGTTTCTGAAGCCGCTGTGAGGGTGGGGGCAGCATGTGCACATGAAGATGGATGGGGGGGATATTGATTGAATACTTGAGCATGCTTTTGCGAATAAGACTCATCTTTGGCTTCTGCACATGGATGTGATTTAATATGAACATGGTATTCTTCTTTTCAAACAAGGTCTATAGAGAAACCGAGACTTGCATGTACATGTCATAAATGTACACCGTTTCTAACATGACGCCTGCAACTGTGTGTGCGTGTATAAAAAAAGAAAGGAAAAAAGGGAAGTAAGGAAAAATGCATCTTCGTCGTCACCACCTTTTCACCACCACTACAGCTTCGACTTGGGTCGCTGTGGCGGCGAAATCAACGGGTCGTACACGGTGTGCGAGAGGTTATCCGCCGGGGTGGCCGTGTGCACAAACAGGCTGCGCGTGTCGACCATGCTCGGGTTGAGGTCCTTGATGGACGGCGCGCCAATCAGGCGCATGTTCATCTCGAGCTCGTCCTTGAGCAGCTCCATGGCGCGCTCGACGCCGTTCTGGCCGTAGCTGCTCATGGCGTACAGGAACGGGCGGCCGATGCCGACACCCGTCGCGCCGAGGCACAGGCACTTGATGATGTCGCTGGCGCGGCGCACGCCGCCGTCGACAAACACCTCGAGCTTGTCGGCGAGCCCGTGCCGGCGCAGCACGGGCATGGCCTCTGCGAGCACCTCGACACCCGAGGGGGCAAAGTCGAGCTGGCGGCCGCCGTGGTTGGAGAGGACGACACCGGCGACGCCGAGCTGCGCGGCGCGGAGCACGTCCTCGACACGCTGCACGCCCTTGAGGATGATGGGCATCTTGGTGATGCCCTGGAACCACGGAATGTCCTTCCAGCTGAGCGACGGGTCGATGAAGGAGGAGATGGCGCGGGCGGCGCCCTGGCTCGTGTCCGTCTTGGTGCCCGATTGCACGCTGGACCCCTGCTCCTCAAACTTGCTGCGCATGTCCTTTTCGCGACGCCCGAGCATCGGCGCGTCGACGGTGATGAAGAGGCCCTTGCAGCCGCGGCGCTCCGCGTGCTGCACAATCTTGCGCGTAATCTCCCGGTCCTTGTTGACGTAGAGCTGCAGCCACTGCACCTGGTCGCCGGCGCGCGCGTCGACAATCTCGTCAAACGAGCACGACGCGAGCGTGGGGATCATCTGGATCACGTCGTGCGTCCTAGCGGCGCGCGTCAACACCACCTCACCCTCGTGGTGACCGAGCTTGCCGAGCGCGGTGGCGGTGACGTAAAAGGGCACCGACGTCTTGTCGCCGAGCATGGTGGTGGAAAAGTCAATGTGCTCGACGTCGACAAGGACCTGGGGGCGGAACCAGATGCGGTGAAACGCGCTGTGGTTTTCTCGGAGCGTCTGAGGATCACAAAGTTAGCATCGGCGGCCTGAAAGAGCATGATGGGGGGCAATTAATGTACAATTTCATCATCAGAGGCGCTCGAGTAGTAGCCCCAGGCCGTCTTCTTCATAACGCGGCGGGCGACGGCCTCAAAGTCGAGAAGGTTGTAGCATTGCGACAGCAGAGGTTTGAGGGCTTCGCGCTCCTTGCGATCAATCTCCTCGGGATCGTCGTTCTTGTCGGCCGCCTTTTCGACGGTGCTCATGTCGACGGGGCCTAGGTGCTTGGAGTGGTCGAGGTACTTGTCGAGGGTGTCAGGAGGATGGATGGGCTCGAACTCTTCCGTCGCATCTTTGCCCTGGATATGTAGTAAGCAACGTGTTTTCAGTGGAATGAATGATTCATATTTTGCATCGTACAGCGTATTTGAGAATGATTTTTGAGCCGCCCGGATGTTCTGTACAAGGCCCTGTTAGATAGTTGAGCCTCGGCATTGGAGGCGGTGGGTAGACGAACCGGGCAAGAACTCTGTCACATCGTAGGCTTTGCCCTGTTCGACGTTCCACGTTAGATTTTTGGAGCATGCGTATACCCTCAAAATGGCAGAAACCGGATTGGACAGCGTACGTGAACAATGACCCAGCACGAGTCGGCGCTATTGTGCTGCGCGACGTCACCACCTTTCAGCGACATGATGGAGGGAGCTTCGTGTCACGTCAATGAATCGAGCGTATGTTTATGGTGACGGCCATACAAAAAATAACCGTGGTTGAGAAAATCAGAGGATACCAGAGTAGGACAAGGTTGGACGAAGAAGAGGAGGAAAAAGAGTCGAGGGTGGTTCCGGAATCCCCGTGGGTGCCAAACGGGCTTGGGGAAACCAAGATGGGGGGAAGCCGAGAAGCTGGGGGCAGCGGGCTGGTGTGGGGTAAGATGGCGGCAGCATTACTACAAGCAAGCTAATTTGCTGGATGAGCATAGGAGTAGATTTATTCTTTTTCATCATGACTTTTGTTATTAGCAGTACAAGTGGCTACGGCGGCCCCCAATTTGTACTGACCATCGGTGGAAAGATAATTTGATTTGGCTTTTTCTATTCCATGCAGCGAATTCACCCAATGCACAAACTAGTCATTTCGACCGCCGCCTACGGGGGAACAATGTGCCAACCCCGCTATCGGATAGAGCGTCCCGCTATTACCGCTATTGCCTGTTGTCCTTGCCAATCATGTTCCTACTAAATATCAGCGACCCGACGGCAGCTTGCGTTCCGTTCGGACCGTTCTCCAGACTGCCACTCATAATCGGCCTCGAATCCCTCGACACCATCAGAAAATTATTCAATCACGCAAATCATCGACACCATGAAACTGACCATCGGTGGAAAGATAATTTGATTTGGCTTTTTCTATTCCATGCAGCGAATTCACCCAATGCACAAACTACTAGTTAAAAAGACAACTAACATAATCAACGACAATGATATAAGACGGCGAAAAAAAAAATATCCAACATGTCAACATGCACACATCAACTATTTCTTGATTTCCCCTATCCCCTATTTCCACGCGCTCAGCCCTGCCCATGGATCGTGTGGTTGTTGGCTCTGCCCGTGCCGAGCTTGTGAACTGGGAGGACGCCCCCCAGTAGGGTCGTAATCCTGGTTTCCATAATGTACAGTCTGCTGCGGCCCCAGTGGCGGTGGCCCGGGCGGCGGCGGCGGCGGAACGAACCCCGGAGGCACGTAGCCTGCCTGCGCGTGTTGCGGCACGTGCTGCTGCGACTGCGACGAGTACGATCGCTGATGATATCCCTGGTATGGCTGCTGCTGCGTGTGACCAAACGAAGTCTGCGCCGCCGGTGGTGACTGAGGACCTTGACGCATCGTATTCATGCCAAACGAGGCCTGGTTGGGGGGCGGCGATGTCGGTCCCGGCGTGACTCCGTACTGGCTGGGGTTGTAGGTGGGTTGTGAAAAGGTGCTGGCTGGCGGAGCTGGGCTAGAGTAGCCGCCATACGTTTGCTGGGGGGCTGGCGGCGAGTTTGGCATCTGGTGCTGCCCCTGGTAGTTGCCTGCTTGCTGGTAACGCGGCGCCTGTCCAGACTGGAATAAAGGGGTTGGAGTTGGTCGTGACTTTTGCGGCGGTGATTTTGTGCCCTCCATAGACATGCGCTCCATGAGGCCGCGAAGACGCTCTTGCTCAAGTGCAGCCTGGTTGCTCCGACTTGACGACTTGTCTCTCTCAATTTGGTCCAAAAGTTGTGCACCCTCTGCTCTACGATTGTTGACAAAAGTCTCCACATTCTTTTCCAGGCTCTGCACAGACTCTCTCATATCGCCATACCAGTTCTTGGCACTTTGCAGTCCAGCGTACAGGTCGAGAAACTCTTGGTAGGTGCGCTTGTACCGGTTGATGACAGACGAGCGTTGTCTTTGGACAGTCTCATACTTGCTTTGCTCCGAGCGCACCCTCCTATCCTGCAAGAGGGCGTTGAATGTTAAAGTCAGCTCCTTCATGAGAGCTGATTGCTTGTGATTAGCCTGCAACAACCGATTTTGATGAGGTCTAAACTTTTCTAGTTCTTGCTGGAAAAGTTGGTTCTCATAATTAGAGATGGATTTCTTGTTGAGAATCAAAACTTGGGAAATATCATCATCGTGAACCTAGCGGAGCCGTTAGTTCATTCCCCTTTATCCTTGCGCTCAACTGCTGACCTTTTCTTTCAAGTCCTTGAGCACTTGATTCCTCTCACGCTTGATCAAGTTGAGCCTCTTGAGAATGTCCTCAATGATGGCTATTTGATCCATTACACTTGGCCCACTCTCGCCAAAGTCGGTGTCTAGCAAGTTTGCCTCCATTCCGGCGGGGCTGGTGGCATGGCTGCTGCGGGCTCGCGCTTTCGAAATAGCCTCTTGGAACATTTGATCAACTCGGCCAGCGTTGACAGCATCACGCATTTCGTTGAAATCGGCTTGGTTTTGCTGCAGCTTGCTGGACAACTGCCCGTCGCTTCGGGAAGCTTCGTCCAGCGCCTCCCGGTATCCTCGGATATCGCTTCGCAAAGTCGTTGTGAGGCGAGCGCTGGGCTGCTGAGACCACTCTACACTGTACTTGGACCGCATCTTCTCGCAGACACCTTCTTCCCTGTCCAAACATGTCGACGTCTCCTCCAGCTTCTTGATAATGGCTCGCTTTTCCGAACTGAGAAATTCGAATATCGAAGCTGGATCGTCGTGAGTGGCAATGTCTTCACACCACTGGCGGAAATTCTCGTCTGGCGGAATATCTCGATCAAAGCCGCCTTTGAGCACCTGCAGAGCGCCAGGAAGTCGCAGATAATCCAAGCTGGCCGCCATCTCGCCGTTGGCAGTGTCGACCTTTTCCGTTTCGGCTCGGACGAGCTTTGCCTTTTCCTCATCGTATAAACTAGCAGACTCAGTCACGGCCATTGGTACAATCTTGGCAAACAAGTCGGGTCCGGTTATACGCTGGATATCCTGTCCAGCATACAGCTCACTGACAGGAATTGGCTTGGCTGCGGGAAGCTTAGCAATTGCGGGTAGACTAGCGTCGGCTGGAACAGTTTGGTGGTAGATGTAATCGTTGTCTTTGAGGGCCTCTTTATGTTTGTCCTGAACGGAAGAGTAATGGCGCTTGCAAAGGTCTTGCAGCTGCGCGCCGCAGTCTGCGCTTAGGTTTGAGCTTGAAGGCACATTGCTGGGAAAATTCCTAGCGAGTCTATCAGCCTCTTTAGCAAGAGCTTCAGCAGCCATGAAGCGTGCCACAGCAATTCCGTGCTGGCCGGCTTTTTCATCGGCCAGACCCTGGTAGTATTGTGCCATGGATGTAAAAAAGCTCGTCTTGATGGTGACCATTGTCAGCCATACCTTTTCGAACAGGGCCTTGGTGACATTCTCTTGCACGCCTTCCAGAGCTTGACTGTAGAGGTATGCTGCTTGCGCGGCCAACTTGGCGCGGAGAGCGATTTTGGTGTTGTCCTTGGACTGCTTCTCGATGAAGATTTCTTGCGCCTGGGCGAGCATGACATTGATCAATGCCTTGACTGTCTCCCTGCTCAAGTCGAAAGAAGGCGCGTGAAGAAAGTTTTCATTGATATATGTGAACATGCCGGCAGAGGCTTGGAAGGAGTGGTATGCTACCTTGAGGGTCGAATCGTCGGCGCGGTTCTGGAGGGCGGCGTGGGCGGAGAGAATGGCAGAAATATTGAAAATGACGGAGGCTTTTTCAAATGCGAGAGAGTATTGCGTCGTGGGTTTATGGGTAAATGCATCGAACCTAACACTGTGTTAGTAGGTATCCCCCAGTGCTATTTTCTCATAGGTTTGGGCAAAGGTACCAGGTAAAAGATATCTTGATGTGCTGCTCGTCAATGGGAAAGCGCAGATCGAGTAGTTCGAGCTGACCATAGTAGCGATAGAGCATATCCCGACCCGAAGTACTTTCCTTGCCAGCGCCGCGCATGTCCTGGCGCAGGCGGTTGAGAGTCTCGCACTCCTCGGCATAGCGCTCGGGGTCGTCACCGTAGGTGTTGCGGATGTAGCTCTTGAGCGGCGTAACCCAGTCGATTTCGTTGGTGGCCTTGACAGGCACAGATATCATGGGCGACTGTGACATTTTGAGGAATGAGTGGCCGTTGGGAGGATGTGTAGGCGAGGATTGTCGGCAATAGTTGCCCAGGAGCCGCAGGCAACAGGGTGAATGCCCGTTGTCGGGTGATGTGGCAGCGATGGAGACGAAGCCGCCCGGGGACTTGGAGCCTCGTCAGCGAGATGGGATCTGGTGCAAGCCTGATTGATTAAAAGGCTTGGTTCCTGCAGTGCGGTGAGCGATAAGTAGCGCACAGGAGGTCGCATATGATGCGGCCTGATCTCGAAGTGTGTGGCTCGTGCTTGGGGGTGGTGGTGGTGCAGGAGCTGCGGCTGGTAAGGTAAAGCGGCGGCTGGGAGATTTCGGAGAGGGCAGATCGATGGGCGGTCTTGAGCAGCTCCGGGACAGCCGACGATGTGTGGCAGCAAGACAAGTGCGCGACAAGAATGAAGACGAACTGAACGACAAGGAGAAAGTGCAATGTTGCACGACAAGGTCTCAAATAAAAGGTAAATGTAGCTCTCAAGGAACTACCGCTGGGCAGGGCAGAAGCGGGGTGGATGCCGTTAGGTTAGTAGTTGCAACTTGCTGGGCGCCACGCCGTCAGCCTCCAGACGGGCCCCGCGCTTCCAGGCCGGACCAGGTACCTTTAGCGGGCAATGACGCAGCTCCAGGCGGCTCTATACTCAAACAGTAGGTACCTATAACCTGTCAAGCTGAGTGCCGACGTGCCTCAGGCCTGAGGCCCACTGTAACTTGCTTGGCCAAATCACCAGTCACCTTTGCTTTCTTTCAACAACTTTTTCTCCTTTTTCTTTCATCTTCAGCGCTTACCACCCTCCTCGTCTCGACAAGCTGCATTGCCGCCAGCCAGGAGAATGCATCCTCTTATTCGAGCAAATGGGGATTTCTGTTCTCGTCTCTGCACCCAACAAACACACTCGACAGCCTCGCCGCTACGCGCCCGCCACCTCTGCCCACACCCTCTCTCGCTTTGCTACTCTAACCGCCCACACTAGTGCTACTTGGGCGACTCTTGGTTGTAACTTGTTGGGCAATCATTTCTCCAAGTAGCTTCCATTGCACCTCGGTGCGAATGCTGCTCGGTGTGAATACTGCTCGGGCCAGTGCTGCTCGGTGTGACGGAAGACTGGCCCTGACACCGCCCTCTGTGGGGTAGCAGTCTGATGTGAACGAATAAAACGCTTACAGCTTCTTTGCATACATTTAACAACCAAATCATCTGCATTCAACTCCACATGTTGTCAATCATCTAGTCATTGGCGGCAGGTGTCAAAACAGATCTTCATGCCTGGTTCGCCCTACCCCTCCACTCTCCTGCCGACCTGCTCTCTGCCTCAGCACCTCGTTTCATTGGCATCAATGTTGTCACGAATATTCGCGCGAGCAGCTTACGTGTGCCAACTTTCAACGACCCTCATTTCCCTTCCCGTACTCTCTAGCGAATGAGACGCCTCATCGGCCTTGTGGTGTGTCACTGACTCACTGCAAGCCCCAGCTGCTTAGCGTGTTGCTGCTCTCCACTACTGTGTTGACTAACGAAGGAACTGTCCAACCAAGGGAGCTCGTCGTTGAGGCAGCCTTTAACTTCTATCAGATTCGGGCCGCAGGTGTGATTTTCAACGGTGTCTCATCAGCGTAGTAAGCGGTAACCCCGCACTTTATTGGTGCCTGGCGAGGAAGCCACCTCCCAAATGCCAACGCCACGGCACTTGTGGCCTCTTGCACCAGGTCCGCTAATATGTTCTCGAACAATTTATAGGCGGTCAAGCAATGATCCAATTCATATGTATACGGACATACGATAGCAGGCCGAGCACTGCGCGGCCAATTTTTTCTTGTTGCTTTACAGCCCTTGTTTCGCAGCACTGCTGAGACTGATCAGCGAGACAGTGCGGTTCTACAACAACTTCAACACCGCAAATTCGTGTATCGGAGAAGACAAATAGTATACCGTCCTTATCAGCTCTAGAGACGACTCCGCAGCATTGCGGTAACTGGGAGCATGACCTCCATCTCTCCATAACCCCTGCTACCACTTACACCAGCATCACTGGTATCACTTGTCGGCGGTACCCCAACCCGCTCTTGCGTTGCGCCCCAGAATCTCTCCACGGCCCGCCAGTACCTGCCCGCATCGCCTCGCAGCAGTGCGCAGT
This sequence comes from Beauveria scarabaeidicola, assembly GCA_037289395.1. Taxonomy (NCBI): domain Eukaryota; kingdom Fungi; phylum Ascomycota; class Sordariomycetes; order Hypocreales; family Cordycipitaceae; genus Beauveria; species Beauveria scarabaeidicola. The sequence continues at coordinate 14,251 of JAEIJG010000327.1, read as the reverse complement.
GCCGCCCGCCGGGGATCGCCTCGCCGTCCACTACGATGCCCTTTTGTTGCGCCTCTGCCATGTGCTGGTTCACGAACCGCCACGGCACCAGGTCGTCCGAGACCGAATACAGGTAGAGGCGGCGCACGCCGGGCCCAAAGACGGCCGGGTCGTGCGCCCCGCGGTACAGAGCGGCGAGTGAGCGGCCCCGGCCGAGGAGGCCCGCATTCTGCGCGCCCAACAGTACCGCAATGGTCGGAAATAGGAGCAATCGGCCGACGGTCTGCGCTGCCCACGTGTTGGGCAGCGAGTAGGCGGCCGCACGGAGCGTCCGACTCAACGAGCTGTCGCCCGGGCAGCAGTCCATGATGACGCCGCCCGTGGCCCTGTCGAGTTCTGTGGGTTCGGCGAGTCCGGTGGCAGCCAGAGCCTCCCGTGTGATGCGTGCGAGCTGAATCGCCATGTTGAGCCCGCCATTCGAAAAGATGTGCCACAATATAAACGGCGACGAGTCGGCCGCAGCGTTGCCGTCGCCGGCGTCGTCGCGCAGCCGGCCGCCGCGCAGGACATGTCGTGCAATGACGTCCCGCGCGGGCTGCAGTCGCGCGTGCATCCGCGCAAACGGCGTCACGGTAATCTCGGACAGCCGCGCCGTGACGAGCAGCACGGCCGCGTTGCGAAACAGCGCCCGGTGCCCGGCGACGTAGCGTCCGATATTCTTGGCCGAGGCGCCCCCGAGCCACGTCGCCATGACGATGAGCGAAGGCCCGCGGTAGCTGGGGTCTGCCGGGCCCGACGGCTCGTAGAGGTAGACATCGTCGCCGATGCGGCGCAGCGGCGCGAGCGGCGATGAGCGAGGCATGAGAGGCAGTCTGTCCAAATGAACAAGGTAATTTTGGAAAATCCCTCTTCAGGACACGAGTTTTCGAGAACGGCAAGTCAAATGTCAATTAAATTACGCACAACCCGTATTTACGCCTTTGCCCGAGCCGTGTTGATTGGTGCCCCCGACGCAGACTTATATAGGCAAGGCAGCCACCACCACCACCACCACCACCACCCACCACTTAAACATGGTCTAAGACGGGTCTAGGGCCCCCCCAAGACATGACCAGACTCAATATTAGAGCGCCGGCCGGGCACGCAAAAAAAAAAAAGAAAAGACAAACTTTATGACGACGACCGGAATATTGTTGCCTCTTGTTTCACTGCTTGTTTGCTTGCCTGCCCGCCTGCCCGCCTGCTTCTTTTTACACCTGGGCGTCAGCTGGCGGGCGGGCTGCAGCGCCCGCGACTATACCGAACGGCGCCCTTACTTATCCGTATACGCCCCGAAAGAGGGCATGTTGCCCGCTGCAAGGGTTGTACAACATTCCTATATCACAGTCTGTAAACTTACTCGTCCACACCCACACACACACACACTCACTCACTCACGCCATCACTATCTGACTGGTTTCATGTCCTCATGTAGTTAGTCTTCATCGCCGAATCGAACAAAAAGGTTCTTCTCGTTAGGCGTGGAACTATAAAAAGGAAAAAACAGACGTCCATGTGCTGCATTCTTTCGAATCGTATTTACTGGGGCCGGCCCCGGATCCTCCCACCGAACCGACCTGCATCATTGCTTTGCTGCTCAATGTCTTTACCTGACCCTACGTGTACACACTCTCGGTCCATGTGTTGACTTGCAGCCCCCTCTCGGCCATCTCCGCATCCTTGAGGAAATCCATGGGCATCCACACCAGGTGGCCCTTGATCTCATCCAGCTTGGTCCGCGCGTCGGCCACGGGCATGAACTGGTCAAAGATGTGGCCGGCCTTGACGCCGCGCGGTGCCAGATACCTATCATAGTCTTCAAAGGTTTTGACTGAACCGCACAGTTAGCTTTCAGCGATCCCTGAAAAGAGAGAGAGAAAAAAGGAACAAAAAATTCTCCACGTTTTTCCCAATCAAGGTTGCATCCCGAAATGGTTGCTGTTCCGGAAACGGGCGTTGAAGTGGGGCCAGATATAGGCAAACTTACTGTGATCATCCGGATCGCAATGAAACAAATGACGAAAGAGTTCCGTGTTTCGATCCGCGCGGCTCGTCCACAGATCCCAGAGCTCGTCGCCCAGTGGATCCTCGACAAACTTGTAACTCTCGTCCCTGTCGTAAATGTCATTGTCTGGCTGCACGCTCGGCGGCTGGGCGTTGATGTCGTTGCCCGCGTCAAAGTTTTGAGGGGGGAGCAGGCCCAGATGTTCGCGCCACAGGTAGCGGCGGAGGGTAGCGGCGTGGTAGCCAGCCTCGAACGTCTCGCCGTTCATGGTACTCGGGATCCGGCGCGTGTCCTCCATGACGATACTCAGCTCGCTGTCATGGTATCCGAGCTGGCTGCGGTCGTTCAGGTTGCTGGAGCCGCAAATGACAATCCTGTCATCAGCAATGAGGAGTTTCGAGTGGATGTACAATTCTTCCTGGATCCAGTTTTGAATTTCCAGCTCCTTGTCGTCAACGTCATCCCAAGGTTCCTCGGTAAGGGAGCCCTGACCAGCCATCGCATGGTGCGCCAGCGAGGGCAGCTTCGTGCCTTTCTCTTCCGGCATGGCTGCTTCGAATTTGCGCTTTGCCTCCATGGCGTCTTCATAAGCGTCCGCATTTTCCCTCGAGTTCTGTTGCTCTAGGCTGCCCATGTGCTCATCTCTCTCACCGTGGTTGGGGTCATTGGTGCCATGAATACCCTCCTTCATGATTTCCTCGGCTTCCGCTCTCTGCACGTCCTGATATTTGACACCAGACTTCTTTTCTGCTTCTACGAGTGCCTCGCTCCTATTGAGGCGATCGTATGATCTCAGATTGAAGAAAAAGATGTACTGTTTGGGATCAACACCATGCGCCTTGATCTGCTCAAAGATTGAGTGCTCCCCGCGGCAGATGGACTTGTATTGGTAGTCCATAATTGCTCGAGTGCCGGACGCAGCATTGTCGCGAAGATCACCGGCAAAACCAGGAATGGCCGGAATCAAGATGATGATGCGGAACTTGCGCTCCTCTTTGGCGGCTCTGAGCACAGCGTCGACCATGGCTCGACCAATCGTGTTGTGAATCGGGCTCTGATGCTCGCCGGTGGCAGTGATGAAAAACTGGTTCTCCACGTAGACATAATGCTGAGCGTTGCGGATGATTTCGCTGTACGCATTTTGGATAGAGTGGTCAGTCAGGATACCGCTTGACCAATCGGCGCTGGAGCGGACAAGCTGGGCGTGAACAGTGCCTCTGTTTTCGAGGTTCTTGGTCGCAAGAGGCGTGAGAGGATGCTTGACGTAGTCGCCGCAGGGATGCTTCGGTCGCTGCACGCCGACAATGTCTTCGTTTTCGCCTTCACGACCCTCCAGAATAATCCAGTCATAACGCTCATCGCGCTTGTACTTGTCACGCTTGGTGAAATTCCACCGCAGAACAAAATGCTCAGCAATGTCGTAGACGCATGGGCCAATGACGCTCATGGCGACATCGTGCCACGGCATGCGACCGTACTCTGCCTTGCTCAGCTCATTTTGCTGCCAGTCCTGAACCTTTTGGAAGTCCATGACGCGATTGTTATTGAAGTCTTGTCCGGGCCAAATTTCCTCCGTCACACCTTCGGGGTGGACATCAGCAAGCGGATGATGGTTTGCGTCCCAGCGACCAAAGCAGAGATCGAGACCACCAATGAAGGCGATTGCATAGTCGATGACGAGAAACTTTTCGTGATGAGCCCAGTACATTGTGGTATCGGCGACATTTTCAAACGGGTTGTGATCGGGGTGGCGCAGGATGCGAATGTTGCCGTGGCCGGGGCTACCCTCGGGACACAAAGCTTGAAGGGCGTGCTTGGTGTGGATGGAGTTGCACGTCAAGGCGGCCTCGACTTCCTTGTAGACCATGACAAATATTTTGACACCAGCCTCGGCCTTGCGCTTCAGAATCTGGTCCAGACGGTATTCCTGCATGTAGTGCGGAGGCCTGCGCAGGAACAGCTCGGGCGACAGCCACCAGTCGGCGATGTAGATGGACTCTGTAGCTTGTTCCAGGGCGACCGAGACGGCCCAAAAGTAGTCGCGCCCGTCCACATACCATTTAATAAGGTTACCGTCTCGCTCAGGAAAGTAGGACTGGAAGCGGTGAGACTCGCAGGTGGCGGTTCGTTTCTCATCGCATTCTTGCTCGTGGGCTTCGTCGTGGCGATGGTTCGCATTAAACTACGGCATAGTCAGCACTTGTTCTTTTTTTTCAGGCTAGGATAGCCGATTTCCTATGAATATTCTTACTATATTACCAATTTTTCCAATTTGAGCTCTGCAGCAAGTCAGTTAGGGCGTGCGCAGCCGGTCGCGACAGTGGGACGCGTACCTCTTGTGGTGGAGGGCCACTTTGACATCGTGGAGCTTCGAATCCTGAAGCTTCTCCCTCATATCACCCACGAAACTCGTAAAGACATTGCCACCGGATTCGGACTTTTCGCCAGATCTTGTCATGGCGACGGTGGATAGATTTGACGCCGCAGGATGCTTGCGCGCGCTCCGAGACGACGTTGGCGACGCAAATGAGGAATGGCGGGGTAAGGCTACAGAGCGAGAGAAGGTCTCAAGGGAGATGTAGGATAGGGAATAGCAATACTCTGGTCCCTGGACGCAGTTATCGAGGTGTAACGGTGAGGATTTGACAAATCCAAAAGGCCCAAAAGCTTATTTTTCCCTCGAAACATAAGGTACGAGCTGGGGCAGGTTCGGGGGAGCACGGGGAGCTATGACTGGCTTTAAGCTTAGTTGGCTCAGCGCAGGCCGGCCACGCTAATAAACGTCACTGAAAATTCAGGGCGGAGCCAGGGTGAGATGCAACTCACCACTATCAGCACAGCACCGAGACGCAACCAGCAATTGCCTCATTTTCAGCTGCTGTACTATTTCGTGAACCAATTAGAATGCAAGACGTTTGGGAGGTCTGGTCTATTAAGCAGGTGGGATCATAACGGCAGCAAGCCATACCCAGTTGTCAGCTCAAGCCAAGTACTACGAGAAGCCTGATGCCTCACCACCACTGACGTCACCACTCCTCTTGTACGCCCCGCAACTGCCTGCTCAACACGCGGCTTCACCATCAGATCAATCCCACAGTTGCTCGATTCGTAGCACGGCGTTAGAATTCTATTCAAAAAATATGTATTTCGTATTAATATGTTGACTGCCATATGTGAAGCAGGAAAGGTTGATTGAAAGCTCACATCATCAACCCTCATCAACCCTTCCGTCATTACAGAGGGTCGACAATGCCTCTCACTCTTTGCAAATTAATGCTTGATTAGCAGCTCCGAAAAACACACCGAATTGCATTGAAAGATGGCTTCTTTGGTCTTGTTTCGTCGAGCGACAATTCGACTCGACAATGCAGCCTACTCCAGACGAGGACTGCTGTCTGCGAGAGGACAAGACAGTCGCACAGAGTAGCTTTCCCGAAGCGTTGTAAGAGACGGTCAGGTCGATAAAGAGAGCACGACAAGTGAGGCAATGACTGAAAATGCTGGGGGGGCTCAACGAGCGAGTTTCATGGATTTCACTTGCCTAAACATCTCACTCGTTCAGTCTCTTTCATCCTTCATTTATTCAAACTTCTATGGCGTGATACAGTGTGCATGCGCAGCATCACTTGATGTACATGATCATCTACTTTCCTGGCATAGGCTTAGAACAATTGTTTCCACCGCGCTTTGCTCTCTTGCCGGTGTCAGTGTCAACCTAGGTGCTGGGTTTCTTCTCTCTCCTAGTCGCCGCCGACCGGGCCGGCTTCTTCACGCGGGTTTTCCGGTCAGGGACAGTCGGCGCCACCGTCCTGTTCTGCTTGGCAGACAGACGAGCGCTTCTGCGAGGCTGAGCGACTGAAGACATTTGGTTGGCATCTGACTTGTCACGTGGACGTGGACCATCGCAAGATGAGCTTGGTACAAGTGTTGCCGTCACCTCTGATTCGGCTGTCTCTTCTGGTTCAGCCAACTTTCGCAGTTTAGGCCTTCGCAGTGCCGAGGCGTCTTCACCATCTTCGCGTGCACTCCTCTTCCTACTGCCCGGCATCGCAATGTCGTGCGCCTTGACCTTCATTTCCGCCTTGATCAGCGGAATTTGATCAATCACCCATTGAATCAGGGTAGGCTGCGAGTCGACATATGCCTTGACACTTTGATACTGGTATTCCAGTACATGAAGGGTCGCGATAACGTCGTGTAGACGATCAAGCTCCTTGTATCTCTTCTCTGCTTCGGCCAGCTCCTGCAGCGCATCATCAAGCGCGTGTGAAGTGTCACCTTTTTGATCACCATCAACAGATTTGATGCCCATGTACTGGCGCGTCTCTTCAACTTTCGATTTTGCGTTTTCAACTTCCAGCCGCGCTTCTTGTCTCTGTGCCCGAGGTCCGCCGCTCATCCTCCAATTTTCAAGATACTCGGGAGTATGGTCACTTGTCACCCATTCTTGACGTTGAATGAACTCCCAGCTCTGGTCATAACGCTTTAAGCGGCCCTTGTATTCACGAGTATACTGATCCAGCCACCAGCATTCAAAGCCAAGATACTCGTGCCATTCTGCCAACGCATCTTGCTTCTTGGGGTCCGCGAGCAGCGTCGTCTTCTCACTGAACCCATGATCTGCAAGACGTCTTTGTAGCGCTGCATGATACTCGGGGAAGCTGCTGCACCTTGGCTCCCGAAATAGCCTCCTCTCTCGCGCTCTTGGTAGCCACTCCCGGTGGGTGTTTGGACCTTTCAACGACTCGGGGTTTGACTCCATTTTCGCGAGACCTCGACCTCGATCGTGTTTGCGTAAACTGGCTTTCTTCTGTTCCACGTATGCATCGAAGTCGGGTTTCTCGATAATTCCACGATTATCTAATTGCCAATTCCTGAATGCTTTGCGCTGCCTCAACTGCCGCTGGAATACTTCCCAGTCTAGATGAGTGTCGGTCGCGTAATTAATACCGGGGTTCCGCCAATAGGGCTGCAGTAGATGGCGATGCTGCTCGGGATCTTTGGCCACCGATTCCAGCATCTCAATAGGGTAAAGGGGTCTGCCGCCGTCTGCAACCAACTCGGCATAAGACTTTCTTTCGCTGACCAGAGCATCGCCGACGAGGTCCTCTACTTCAGTTTCGGCATGAGATTCGTCGTCTGTCGAGGCTGGATCACGAGCGAGTGATGGCAACCTTGCAGGTTCACCCACGTCATCCACCATTAAAAGCTCATTGACCTTGTCGAGATCCAACGGCACAGCTCTAGCTTTCATGAGCTGTTGTGCGCTCCTGTGAGCAATCAGTTGGGCGGGCAGGTGATGATGTGGGCCAATCTTGCTTACAGCAATCGCGTGCGAATCCTCTGCATGTCTTTGTCGCTGACCTCATTAAGGTCACTGACTGGGATATTTATGCCTCCTTCAGCTTGCTGGAATTTCTGTAGTAGGTCGACCAGTTGGTCGTCGTTGAGCGTAAGAAAGTCTCTACACGAGACCATTTCCTCCGAAGCCATCGTTACGCTCTTGATGTTGCCGGCCCCAACGAATGTGCCGATGGAAGAGGAGGTGATGTGGCAGAGCCTGGTTGCTTCAAAACTTGTTTCTCTCGTGGGCCGGTGCGAATGTGACTTGTCCTCAATGCATGCTAGGTTAGCCGGACTGCGAAGGGGATGAAAGCCCGATGCCTAAAGTTTGAAGCTAAGTGGCTAATCAATAAAGCATCCTCGCTTCTCCTGCGTCCAATTGGCATCTCGAGACAGAGATGAGTAGGAGAAGGGGGAGGGGCATTACTGCACTTAAGCGCTCTGTTCGATGTGGCTTATTATGGCTAACTGCAGGAGTCTTCCCTTACCATTTTTTCTTCTGGACTTACCACGTGACTAAGGTCGGCAACCAGTAAACCCTGGCAAAACCGTGGTGTGGTATGGTCAGGTCAAAACATCAACACATTAACCTTTTTACATCATCATTCTTCTTCATAAGCTTTAATAGCCTCAATTGCCTCAACGCCAGCAGCAGCGCCTTAAGGCAGACGGAAGACGGCAGACAACCCAACGCCAGCCAGGCAGCTACCACCAATGTCGCTAACGCAGCAGCTATCGATTCAGGGGCTAGAACGCCTGACGAGTCAACAAGCAAGACGGCTTCAGCCTCTATTATCTATTTAGGCATCGCAGCGGCATCTGGTACTAGCCCCTATAAAATGTGGTGGAGAACTTACTGGCGCTTATGCACTTTATCAAATGACCTGAGCCTGTTATCAAAATATCAGCCCTCCACCATCATACATTGCGCCAGCGTTTATTGAGTGTGGCAAGTTGCTGCTAATATTAGCCTGGGACTATTCCTGGCGCTTCTGGTCAAGTTTTCAATACAGGTCCTGCGCCACTTTGGAGGCTGGCGATTGTCCTACCATAAAGGTACAGATCGCGCAACCCCAGATGCCAAGCTTCATACCACACTATGTTACTTTATATTACGTTCCGAGTCTAGCAATGGACGAAACCGGCCTCGTCGCACAGGGACGTGCGATGGATAAAAATGTCATTTTGCGCCTTTATGCCCATCCGCGAGGCTATACAGCCACGAACGATAGCATACGAAAGAGTCCAACATATTGTCCCGAACGCCGCGTTACACAATCGATGAACTATAACGATAGTTATGAACGCGAACCAACACCGTTCGATCAGACGCCTTCTGTCGGCGATGTAGAGCGTGCGTATGACGCTGAACCCTATCTCGAGTTTCGCTTCGATACCGTCCGCAGCCATTCCCAGGGATTTCTGTTTGGCACTGACCGCAAATGCGACTTTCGACTGCCTCGCGGCTCAAGACTCAGCAGCAAACACCTTTGCATCACCTTTGACGACAAGAGGCGCTTGGTGGTTCGAGATTTGGGATCTACAAACGGCACAGCGGTCACCTATTCAAACCGGTTCCTTGACAAACGCCGTAACTTTACGTGGATCATTGGTGGCATCGAGGAAATCCACAAAGAGGAGGTCGTGATCCACATGACGAATAGTTCAATGTTCCGGGCCTTTATCAACTATGACATCTTCGCCAACGATGGCTGTGCATCATTGATTGACCAGTTTCGCAGCCAGACGATGACTAATGAAGATATTTCTGCCATTCAATTGTCCAGTCAAGATGATACAAGGGTTGCAACAGGTATGCAGACCCCCAGCGCCGAGCCGTTTTTGTTGCGATACCTCGTAGGCAGCGGTACATTCGGCAAGGCCACACGCCATTTGGACATCAGCACGGGGGATAGCTATGTTGAAAAAACACCAGTGCTCGAACATTACGAGCCGCAGAAATGGGAAAACGAAATACGCATCATGCAAAGGCTTGGAGAGCATGTAAGCTGCAGATGAGACGTCATGTTACGTTACATGCTGACAAGCTCAGCTAATTCTTTGGTTAGGAAAACATTGTACCGCTCCTACGCTATGTCAAACTTCCTCTCTGGCGCATATACTTGCCATACTATCCACTCGGTAATCTTTGGACCCTTTGGTGGAATCAGAAGCCCGGGCCTACGAAGCACGAGTTCACACTCGGCGACGTGATGGAGCTGCTGAAGCAATGTCTGGCCGGCCTCAGACACGCGCACGCAAAAAACGTTGCCCACAGAGACATGAAGCTCTCGAACATTCTCGTTGAGAGCCTGACGCCTTTCAAGATTCGAGTCGCAGACTTTGGCGAATCAAAGACCACAAATGTCTCGGCCCCCAAAACATACTGCGGGACTGAGATATACATGGCGCCCGAAGTGATTGGAAGCAGAAGCAAGGGGCGCGCTCGCTACTCGATTGCCTGTGATCTATGGTCTCTAGGGGCCGTGCTCAGCGAGGTGCTGTTTGGCAGACCGCAGTGGCCTCGGAGCCGGGCCACCGATCAGGCATACTGCGACGCGGTTTTGGAGCAAACGCGAAAGCCTTGCGAGGCGGACCTGCAAGACTTGCAGAGATTCTTGCTGCAAAATCTCCTCGTTGTTGACCCTAAGCAGCGGCAGACGGCCGCTGCCTGCTACGAGCTGGCCATGGCCCTGCCGTCCGTTGACGAACCATCACGGATCATGACCGGTCGCCGGCGACCGACCATTTCACCTGCGGACAGTCTTCCTTGCTCCACGACGACGACAGATGCCAAAGAGGGCGAGGCTGTTCAGCAGTCATCGGAAGCCAGCACGACGCGCCCCTTTTCTGGCCAGGAATCGAAGCGTCGTCTCGAGGACGATGCGGAGGCGGGGCAAGAACCCCCTGGGTCGAAGCGGTTCGCTGGGAAAAAGCCATGCCAAGGGGCCGCTGAACTGCGACCTGTACCTGCAGGCGACGCCGGCGCCGCACTCGAGGAACCTGCATCTGATGAGTCCGGGGATCAAGCGGCACCGGGCGATCCCCCATCCATCCCCGCCGTCGCCTCCGCCAGGCCGGGATCTCCGGTGCACTCGGCCGTCTCACTGGTGCCGCAGAGCCCCGAGTGGCCTGCTGACGAAGTCCTGTCTGCTAGCAACAACAGCGCCGCTCGCGAGCTGCAGTTCCAGCTCTCCAGGGCCCAGTCAGCCCATCGCCGCGCCGTCGCCTCTGCCAGGCCGGGCTCGCCGGTGCCACGGAGCCTCGAGTGGCCTGCTCACGAGGTGTTCTCTGCGAGCAGCAACAGCGCCGCTCGTGAGCTGCAGTTCCAGCTCTCCAGGGCCCAGTCAGCCCATCGCCGCGCCATCGCCTCTGCCAGGCCGGGCTCGCCGCATGGAACGATGGAGATGCCTGGTTTGCATGGTTAATCAGAGGTCATGTTAGACCATAGAATGGCTGGTTCTGACTAAGCAGGTGTAGGTAGGTGCTATACGTGGCCCGTACGGAGTACACAGCTATAAGTAGCTCAGAATCAGGCCAGTACTAGCTAGCAAGAATCAAGCTTTTACATCACCACAACCATCACCTGTTTATCACCTTCTATAGTGTAACAGGTGGGCAACTTTAGACCAGAGATGTGCTAAAATGGGCGTAACAGTAACACTACCCCCCTCTCAAGGTTCCTCCTTCATACATTTGTATGCGAAGATACCTCTCCAGAGCCTCCGCGTCCACCGACCCGTAGGCATGTACACGAGGTACTAGGCGACTTGCAGGCACTTTGATTTATGTACGGTCCACTAGTTAAATGAAGTATCTTTTAGTAGTCGCACGACCCACTTTTCTCACAGCGACCTAGGTACCTATGTTGATTAGCACGATGCACTGGGGCGAAGCACTGCTGTTACGATCTTTCAGGGATTGGAGTGTAAGAGCGCTGGCCAGCAGCCCTTAGCGCCAGAGTTACAATTAATCTGGCTACGCGAGAGTGGTCTGGACCCTGTTGGAAGAAAAGCTTGTCTCGAGAGCGACAGCAGGCTGAAAATGCGAGTCATTCTCGGATCTCGAATGATTGATTGATGACTGGATTGAGTGGTGGCGCTTGAGTGGCGTTAGTGGCTGGGTCCGGGTACCTAAGTTTGGCGGGTTCCAGTGCGGGCCTACATGTACCCCACGCGTGGTGCTGCAGCGCCCGCAGCACAACGCCAAAACTCGGACAAAAAAGGGCCCTGCCAACAGCAAGTTACAGCATCGCAACAATATAGGTAGGAGGCAATGAGGTCGGAGGACATCGTCAGCGTGCAGTATAGCTTTCGAACCTGAATATTCCCATTACAAGGCTTTAAAATTCAGGCAGATGCATCGCTGTTCTTACCAACTGAGCCAAACTGCCTTCCGAGAAGGAGCAAAGTGACATTGGGTACCTATGCATTTCTCTCGCGATATGACTGAAGTGGGCCTATATAGCCTAATTTAAGTCATAACATAAGAGCAATTTATATAAAGAGATTAATAACTAGAATTAGAATTAAAAAAGTATATACCTTATAGAAAAATCATATATATAAGGACTAGAAATTATCCTCTTTTTATAGTTAAGAATTCCCTTATTTATCCTTAGTAATTCTACTTATATATAAGGTAATTCTTTTTCCTTAGTACTAGAAACCTAATTCCTAATTATATATTAATATCTAATCTTACTTAGTTATATATAACTTATAAATTACTTAATTACTTATAAAAACTCTTTATTATATATCTCTTTTAGTACTTCTATTTATACTATATACTCTATTTATTATAATATACTCCTTAGCTAAATTATCTTTTTATAATTATTAAAGAATAATTTAGTTATTAATTTTATATATAATTCTTTTAAAGAGAAAAGGTCTTAATCTTCTCTTTATTAAGAATCCTTTCTTTTCTATATACTTATACTTTAAGCTATCTTTTTATTTAAAATAAACTTACTTTATACTCTTTAGCTTATCTCTTACTAAAAAGATAAGCTATATATAAATAATATATTTATATTTTTATTTTATAAAATTATAACTATTAAGATTTTTTATTCTTTAATTATTATTAATTTTATAATAACTTATTCTTACTTACCTACTACCTCTTTTAAAGATTTTACTACCTTTCTTATAATAATTAAGACTCTATATAAGCGCTAGAAGAAGGCGCCTAAGAAGATTTTACTTAAATTTAAAGAGTATAAGGATAAATTCCCTAAAAATACTCTATCGCTTAAGGCACCAGCTTAAGCGGCTAATTACACAGGTGCCTCAGGCAATAGCTAGTTACACTTTAGAAGAGCTAATTCGCCCCACTTTACCTATAAGCTATAGAGGCTATAGTAACTTAACTATAAATAACCTTAATTATATATAAATAAAACCCTTTTTATATCACTTAATTAAGACCACTAAAACTAACCTACCCTATTCTAACACTAATTAGTAGTTATCCTTAAGGACTAACTATAGACTAATAAGGCTTTAAAAGAGATATATAGGAGGTAACTAGTCTTTAGTTTATACTAATTAAAGAGATTAAATAGTACCCTTTTTTTAATAAATTAATATTATATAAATTAAAAAGAGAAGCCTAATACCTTCTCTCTTTATTATCTAATATAATTATAATACTATTATATAGTACCTCTTAATAAATTAGCGTCTTATAAATTAAGAGGATAAAATATATATTAAGATAATAATATATAACTATAAAAGCTAACTAAATAAAAATAATAAGTTCTAATACTAACCTTATTAGCCCCTTAACTAGGAATAAAAGTAATAATAAATAAACTATTAGAAACCCTTATTTTAAAAAGTAAAGCTAAAGCTAAGAGCCCTTAGTAATTAGTAACTAATACTATAATATACTAATTCTAGTATATAATAAATAAAGCCCTATACCCTTTAAAGATATTAGATACTTATAATAACCTAGAATAATACTTAAGAGAAATTAATAGTATAAGGGTATATCTAATTAACTACTATAAAAATAACCTAGTAATAAACACACTAGTAACTATATATAAATACTTCTAATTAACCTATTTAAACTAGTTAAAAGAAATCTTTAATAATATAGATAAAAAGATCTAAATAATAATTAGAAATATACTATAAGTAAAAAGAGTCTATATTTATAAAGGATTAGGTATTAAGATTATAAATACTTTATCTAAAGTTACTAAATAAGATAGACTCCCCTTAATAAAATAAGAAGGATAATAATTATAAATAGTATAGTAAGTTACTTATATAAGAGTTAAGCTAAATATCTTTAAGATCCTTAAGATTATTAAGATTATTTTATTAATTTATAATAACTATTAAAAAAAATATTACTTTAAGACTTAAGATAATATAAAAGACCCTAAAAGAATAAAGAATTACTATTAGTAATAAAGTATTAGAGAAATTAAGTCTTTTAAATATATTATACTTACTAAATAACTCTTAAGATAAAGAAAAAGATAATAATAAAGGTAAAAATAATCTTATTAAGGTTAATACTCCTTATTAATAAACTAATAAAGGAAATTATTATTAATAGCTAATACTACTAGGATATAACCCTAGAAGGGAAGAATAACCTAGAGGTAGAGCTATATAAGGGAATAAATAAGATAAGGATTATATTATAATCCCCTCTTCCTCTTACTTCTAATAAAACCCCTTAAAGAAGGTTAATAAAGCTATCTAAAGCTTTATAAAAGCTAAGAAATATAGTAGTATAAGAGATAAATTCTTTACTAACTTTATATAGACTTTTAAAGATAAATATACTTACCTTAGTATACTAAATAAGGCCCTCTATAGAGTATTCTTATTAATTCTAATAAAAACTATAAGT
>JAEIJG010000326.1:0-32830 GCA_037289395.1 Beauveria scarabaeidicola | reverse complement strand
CTTCTCAAAAGGTACATCTTAACCCTGGCTCTTTTGCGGGTAGCCTGGCTACCCCCTGGCTACCCCCCCTGGCTACCCCCCTGCTAGCTGATAGCCACTGACAGGCTCCCTGGCTCCCCTCTTATGATTGGCTAGTACCCGCTTTAAATAAGGAAATAAGGACTTAAGGAATTCTCGTTATCTGGCCCTTATATATACAAACATTTTATGTCTAATGCATGTCCGTGTACATGCATGCTACTCAAACAAGATCCTCCACACTTGGTACCATTTGATAGGTGGCGGAGGAGGCAACTCGGCCGCCATGACATCTTCCAGGCCCGTGTAAAGGTCCATTTCATGCAACGGTACCATCCAGGGATCTTTGCGTCCCATGGTAAACTTGTGCCCGAGAAATAATGCGGCGAAAATGGCGATGCCGATATAAGATGTGATAAACGTTGGCGTGTCCCAGTTTCCTTTGACAAATACCTTGAATCCATTGAGCAGCAGCAGCACAGAAAAGACAATGCCGCTGATCCAAGCTGCGTATGGCTGGAATCTTGAGCGATAGGGAAGCTGGCCGTTGGCAACAGTGACATTCTGCAAGTTTGCGGCCTTGTGGAAGCGCAGGTAGATGAAGCAGCAGCAGATCCAGCTCTGAAAAGCACCCGTGTTGACAATGTTGACGAGCCAGTTGAAGACGACGGAGCCTGTACTTCCGAGGTTCATGTAAGCCAGAGCGGCAAAGCAAGCGCTCAGGGCCGTGGCGTAGTGCGGGATACCATGCTTGGTGCAGCGCGCAAAGATGCGCGGGGCGTTGCCAGAGAGCGCCAGCGAGTACAGGGCGCGGCTGGCGACGTAGAGGAACGAGTTGCCGGTGGACCAGGCCGAGAGGACAATGACGGCGTTGATGATGGAGTCGAGCACGGGGATGCCGGCGGCCTTGATGCCGAGCGCCCAGGGCGAGGCGGCGGCCGTGTTGCCCGGCGAGAGCAGGCCGGCATTGTCGCTGCGGACGAGGATGCCAATGGCCAAGACGCCGAGCAGGTAAAAGATGACGAGGCGCCAAAAGTAGCGCTTGGTGGCCTTTGGCATGTTGCGGCGGGGCGACTGCATCTCGCCGGCGGTGGCGACGAGCATCTCGGGCGCAAAGATGAAGGCGTAGACGGAAAAGGTGAGGGTGCCGAGAAAGGCGCACAGGCGGCCGACGCCGCCGTCGAGGAGGTAGGTGTTGACGGGGCCCGGGTGCGCCCAGTTGGTAAAGTAGAGAGGCTCGTGGGCCGGACCGCCGCCAAAGAAGAGGATGACGGTCAGCAGCAGCAGGCCGATGATGGCGATAATCTTGGTCGTGGCGAACCAAAACTCGGCCTCGCCGTACATGGCGACGGGGAAGAAGTTGCAGGCGATGATGACGACGGCAATGATGGTGTACCAGGCGGCCGTCGGCACCGGCGACTCCCAGTACTGGATGACAATGGTGGTGATTGTGATTTCGCCGGCGATGCCGAGCGAGAAAATGTACCAGTACAGCCAGCCGAGGGTGAAGCCCAGGCTGCGGGACACGAAGCGGTGGCCGTAGTAGGCCACGCCGGAGCCGCGCACCGGCAGGTACGCGCTGATCTCGCCGACGCCCGTCGCGACGCCGTACAGCAGCAGCGTGATGATGGAGTAGCAGACGAGCAAGAAGGCCGGACCGCCCATCTTGAGCCCCTGCCCGGAGCCGACAAAGAGGCCGGTGCCGATGGAGCCCCCCAGCGCAATCATTTGCGCGTGCCGCGACTTGAGCCCGCGCCGCGTCGACTCGCTGGCGCCGGCCCCGTGCGAGCTCGTGGGCTTGCAGACCTCTTCGTCCGAGAGGTGCTGCTTCTCGGAGCCGGGCACCGGGCTCGGAGGGGAGAGCTCCGCGAGGGAGGGCTGCTTGTCGCCCTTCATGGTGGAAAATGGATGGATGGAGGGAGGGAGGGAGGAGAAGCTGGGTAAAAGGTTGGAAAAGAGCGTGAGAGCAAGAAAGAGGTCAGTGCTGACAAGTTAAACAAACGCCATGACGGAAGAGAGATCGCGGGGAATGCGTAAATGTTAAATGTTAGTCGCAATCGAAGGCGTGCATAAAAGTTGCAAGTTCCGAGTCCCCATATCGAGTCATGTAGCGATGCCGGAAGTCCGTCTGCCGGTTCCGAGTGGCACTCACGTGATGGCAGCTTTTACAATCGATGGCAAGGTGTTTTTCTGTCCCTTTTGATAATATATCACGCAAGAATGTTGATTTGACAAATCTTTTACTTCATTGGTCTCCGTGGTGGCATGTTCGTCGTTAAGGAGCTTTTAGCAGGATTTAGATTCAGATCGGCGACGCCACACTTTGAAATTTTCTGCAGCCCGGCGCCAGCAGCCACGTTTTAGCTGTTTAGCTTTGACCAATGACGCAGCCTGGTGGCTTGTCTCACTCGCCCATCTAGGCAATTAGGATTTAAATAACATCTTCAGCCCGTGTGTAACTAGGATTTATGGCTATTTCATCAATGCGTCGCTTTTGCCAACATACCATGTAGCACCTTTGTCACAAGGGCCCTTCCAACGGCTCGTGTCTTAGCCCCGACGTCATTATGGAAAAGCCCCGACCAAAAGGCTTTATTCTGTTTACCCATGTTGATGTGCGCGGCGCTCGACCTGCGAGCACGCACGCACGCATGCACAAGTCTCTGGATCTATGGACGTGATTGTTTCGCCGCTCTGCTCTGTGGCAGCCACGAGCTCATTGTTGATGGATAGGGCTGTTGGCTGCGTCCACTTGATGCCATTGGGCGCTTCTAACCAACTAAACAGGCTCAGTCATGTTTAGCATTGTTCGTAGAAGAAGCAATACAACGGGGAGCAGCTTGGCTACTTGGACTGGAGTGGAGAGTCTGATTGTGTATGAGCTCGCGTTTAGACGGGAGACTCGCCCTCCGTGAGCAACGTAAAAATGGTCTTTATTTTACCCCCCCCCCCGCATAAGCTCCCACCCCCATGATTTTTTAGCGTCCCATATCCTGACATTGCTTCATTCTTACAGGTCATCAAGCTCTCGTCTACTCGCCGGCCCCAATCGGAAGCCCACAGCGAGCCAACACCACCGGGGCCAAGCGTTTATTATGCCACCATCGTCCATGAGTGGAAACGGCCCTCTATGGCCCTATGGGTAAGTTGATCGGGGGTTCGACAAGGGTTCCGGCCGCTGCCAACCTCCATCTCTCGAATCAGTCCATCAATGAGAAATCCGACGGATGGCGTCGACATGTCCCTCCTACCAGGAACGGTTCTCACACTGTCGAAGCCATTTACTGACCTAATCCCATCTATTGTGTTTCACACAGATTAATAATTCTACAAGATAGGTTTGTGTAAGTAGTTTCATACGATATCGTTTCATACAGGACAGTGTCTGTGCCTCTTGCTGCACTGCGCAAAAGCTAAATATTTCTCGCCCTTCGAGTCAAGACGCCATCTCCGATGACCTGAGCTTTTCAGTCTCATGGCCCTCGAACACGGCATCTGTGCAGTCTGCCAAGGCCTGCTAAAAGATTATCATACCTACTACAACAACTTGGAGTGATTATCATGTTCAAAGTTGCTCCGTGTCCCTCGGCTCATCATCTTTTGCGCTCACTCATCACTCATCACTCATCACAGTCTCCACAACCAATCAGCAAACGTTTCACTTTGACCACCGCCAACATGTAATTCTCCTCTACCCTCGCCGCCTCTTCTCCTCATTCGTTTTAGCCAGTCCCATCATTGTCCCTCGCATGTCTCTGCCCCCCGCCCGTACCCTTTGCGACTGGCTCCGCCGTCCCGTCCAGCTTATTGCTCTACAAGCTGCTTCCGTCGTCATGGGCATTGTGCTGAAAAAAAAAAGCCTCTGCAGCTCGAAACGTGCAGCTATGATGAGGAAATGGCACCATTTGTACGGATGAACTCGAGTGGCACCAGACAAGTCGGCAGAAATAACACCCGTTTACTGATTGGCTCGTCATTGGTATGCAAAGCTATCGGTCACTGCGATTGCATGTCTTCAGTTCGGATAATCAAGGCATCAAGTACGAGAGCAATCCATTAAGTGTACCCGGGCATCCTAAATCTTTCGCCTCGAAAGACTGCTGATTCAATGGTACACGACTCTTGATCAGATTCGATTCGAAGACAAACCCAATACAACAAACAAACAACCCCTTTTTTCTCATAAATATCAGAACAAGCCACACTTTAAGCCACCGCTTGCATAAGCACCAGCCTCCAGCCCTTCCTCATTGCTTGATAGCAGTCTCCAAGATGTCGATCAAAATGTCGGCTGCGACGATTAGCATCACCTTCAGTATATAGGGGTTTCGTCACCACTCACCGTGCTTCTCCTCAAACACGAGCATGGGCCGCAAGCGAATGGCCCTGTCGCCGCTCGCGCCGATATTCAGGCCGCGGGCCTTGGCCCTGGCCAGCACCTGCTCTCTGCGGGGGCTGTCAAACGCGATAAACGTACCGCGGTCCCTGCCGCGCAGGTTCTGCACTTCTCCAGGGTGCCTGGCCGCCAGCGCCTCGAGCTTGCCATACAGGTACCGGCCGACCTCGGCCGTGCGCTCAACAAGCCCCAGCCGCACCACCTCGTCGTGGATGCCGCGGAAGAGCAGCGCGCGCGCCGGGTCGCCCATCCAGGTGTTGTACTGGCGATACGGCTTGTCCGGCCGCAGCGCGTTGTCTCGGTAGTAGAAGCCGGCGGCCTGCGCCTTTTTTGAAAACGTCACCATGTCGGGCGGCGTGGGCAGGTCCCAGTGCTCGTGCGCCCAGAATTTGCCCGTCGCGCCAACGCCCGTCTGCACCTCGTCGACAATCATCAACACGCCGCGGGAGGCCGTGATCTCTCGCAGGCGCCGGAAAAAGGCCGGCGACGCGTGGTTGTCGCCGCCCTCGGACTGGATCGGCTCGACAATGAGCGCGGCGACCGGCTGCGGCCAGCTGGCCAGTAGGCGCTCCGTCTCGGCGAGGCACCGCTCCTCTTCGGCGGCGTTGGCGGCGGCATGGTCGTCGAGCGGGTATTGGAGCTGCGGAAACGGCGCCGCCGGCCAGTCAAAGGCGGGAATGTCGAGCTTGTGGATGGCCTTGCTGCGCGTGGTGCTCAGGCTGCCAAACAGCCGGCCGTGGAAGCCACCCTCAAAAGAGAGGATCGAGTACTTGGGCGCTCCAGGCTCCTGGTTCTTCATAACGGAGGAGAGCTCCTCGGGCGTAAACTCGGCGCCGTCGCGCTCCTGCGTGCGCCGCCAGATAAAGGCGGCCTTGAACGCCAGCTCATTGGCGTCAGAGCCAGTCATGGAGGTAAGCACCTGGCTGAAGCCCTTGGGAGCAGCTTTCAGCAGGCCTGTTTCCAAAACGTCTGCCCACTCGGATGAGGGAAAGGCGCCAATAGCAGGACGATTGACAATGGCGCTCTTCATCTGGGGGCTGTCTGCGATTTTGAGCAGGCGGGGGTTGTTATAGCCTAGAGGGATGGACGCGATTTGGGCGAATCTGTTTGTGGCAAGTATATTAGTTTCCGTCGCTCCCAGCTTCAAAATGGCTGCAATTGAATAACTCACGCATCCAGGAGCACATTTCCATCGTGGTCGACGATGCTACCAATTGTCAGCCAGCTGACCTCGCGCAAAATACTCGACAGCACTCACTAATTTCCATGGCACTTGTCATAATCGACGACAAAGTTCATGCTCCTCGTATCAAAGACTTTTTCCAACTTTTCCAGCGCGGCCTTGGATCGCGGCCCAGGGATCGCTGTCTGGACGGCCGGCTTCGGAGGCTCGTTGCGGAATACCGACGAGGCTGTCGCCATGGGCCGTACAGCCTGCAGCCTGCCAGCATAGCGAGGAAGGCGACGCGCGCCTGCGCGAACTGAGGAGAGCATTTCTCTTGTTCAATTGTTGTATTGCAAGCAGCAGAATTAGCAAACGACTGAATCCAATGTCAAAAGAGCAGAGAAATGGAGTGGTGCCTGGCTGATAAGCCTCGACAGGGGCCGGGGTTGCTTATTTATTATTAGTGAGACTTGAAAGTTGATGGCCGCCGGCTGTTCCCCACGCCAAAAATGGAAACACGGAATTGGACGTGTTCGGAATCACACAATTCCTTTCGAGGCTGGCAAACGTGCAGCGGGGTCATTATGAGTCGACCAAGCAGGAGTGGGGAGAAGCGTTGTTGTGCTGCTTCATCGCGCATAACCTCATGTCATTGGCCCTGTCGAGAAACAACAGCGGACGCGGTACCATCTGCAAGAACTGAATGTCTCGATTCCCCAAGGCCGCCGGCGACCGCGGACACCAGGCTAGAGCGACGCTAAAGTTTTTTTTGTATGGGGGTTGCCATGTTCCGTGGGCGCCAGAGGGCGCCACAAGTGTCATTCATGCTTGGTATTGCTGTCTCAGAATGTTCAGAAGGCGCGCGGCTTGTCGAGGCGTTGAAGCGGTATGCGAGCAGCAAAATCTGAAATCAGGAGAAAGATTGGCAAAAGCACAGGGATGCAGCTGCGCCGCGAACCCTCAGGGTGGCATCATGTTGCCCGCCGCGTGCTCATTTGTCACGACCGCGGCAGTTTTCTGTCGAGCACTCTGGTCGGTGAAGCATCATCATCGTCGAGGTAGGGGTCATCATTCCTGACAATTCTTCAGTCAACTGGTAGTGTCTCGACGAATTCCAAAGTTTGCCATGTGGCGAGTCAAGTCGACTTCGCTCCCAAATACATTGCAACGCCTAAACCTGGTATCTAATTTTTCGCGTCTGGCTCTTGGCGTAGACCTCATTGACCCAAAGGTCGTGGGTATCATCCGTATCAAAAAAACGCCAGTCCTGTAAAGAGTACATGTTGAAGCTAATAACTATTCTCTGGCCCATCAAGGCAGTATGTTGAAAAAGAAAAAAAAAGAACAAACAAGGCCGCAGGGTCGAGACATCCAAAAATCGTCAATTTATAACAAAGAATTTTTTTGCTTGAAGATACTTTTTTTTTTCTGCCAGGCATTTTGAATGCTCAAGCTTGGCCCTTCCAGTAACGGGTCGGGATAAAGGGCATCTTAGTGATGACGCCCTTTCTCTTGCGGCCGCGCACGACAACGTCGACCTCGGTGCCCGCCTTGTGCAGGCCATCCCGGATGTAGCCCATGGCAATGTTCTTGCCGAGCGTGGGGCTGGGCACACCCGAGGTGATTGTGCCAATGGTTTCCCCGTCCTGCTCAATGGTGGCGCCCTCACGGGCGGGCGCGCCCTCGACGACGAGGCCGACGCGGCGCTTCTGCACGCCGGCGCCGCCTTTGCTGCGAGGCGTCATCTGCGGGACAATGACCTCGGCGCCGTGAAAGCCGGCGTCGGCGGTCCGGCGCTCCTTGGGGATGATCCAGCTGAGGCCGGCCTCGACGGGGGTAATCGTGTCGTCGAGGTCGTGGCCGTAGAGGCACATGCCGGCCTCGAGGCGCAGCGAGTCGCGGGCGCCTAGGCCGGCCATTTGCAGGTGCTCGGGTCCGGCGGCGGCGAGCAGCGCTTCCACGGCGGGCGTCATCGTGTCAAACGCTGGGTAGCGCTGGCCATTGAAGGAAACCTCGAAGCCGTCCTCGCCGGTGTAGCCGCCGCGGGAGATGAGCACTGGATGGGTGGCACTGCCGTCGGCAAGCTTGAGCTGCGCCCAGACAGCGTTGCCAAAGTACAGCTTGGCGAGATCGACGTCGGCGTACTCCCTGTCCAGGACCTGCTGGAGGATCTCGGCGGCCTGCGGGCCCTGCAGGGCAAAGAGGCCCGAGTTGTCGAGCCGCGTCCACTCGACGCCGGTGCCAAACGCGCCGAGCTGCTCGTCAATGTACTTGGTGTCCTTTTCGAGGCACGCGCCGTTGGTGACGACGTAGAACTCGTCCTCGCCGAGGCGCGTAATGACCGTGTCGTCGACGATGCCGCCGGTGCCGGGCCACAGCAGCGTCGTCAGCTTGCTCTGCATGGCGCCGTGCGTGGCCCACGCCGACGGCGTCACGCGCTCGAGAAACGCCGCGGCGCGGGGTCCCTTGAAGATGTGCTGCACCATGTGCGACACGTCAAAGATGGACGCGCGGTCGCGGGTAAAATGGTGCGAGTCGGCCAGCGACAGGCCGCCGTACTGCACCGGCATGTGGTAGCCGGCAAACGGCACCATCTTGCCGCCGTGGGCGACGTGAAAGTCGTACAGCGGCGTCTTCTTGAGGTCACCGCCGACAGCAGCGCCGGAGCCGTGGCGGATAGCGCCGCGCTGGTGGAGGGCAGCGCCGATGCGGGCCGTGGTGAGACGACTGGCGGCCATTGCAGGACGAGCCCGCGCGACCATGGCGATGCCCTTCATCCTGTGACGTGTGGGGTGTAGATGTGTGTGTTTTTTGTCGGAGAAGAAGAGTGCCCAGTCAATTGAGGACAACAAGTGTGTATCTGCGCGGGACAAGATGCAGACGTCGGCGATGAGAAGGAGGAGAGGGTGGTGGAGGGGGAAAAAGGAAAAGAGCAGCTCGTTTCCGCGGCAAGAAGAATCTCGAGTTTTGATGGAATTGCATGTTTTATCAGTTCCTGGTACGTAACAGCCCAAGCTGTGGTGGGTCTCGGGTCCCCCCGGACTCTGGCAAAATGGGCTCCGATATCGAAGGCGGATCCGGGCGACAGCAGCGGGGGGGTTGGGGGCCTTTTGGGGGGGAATGGGGCGTCTTTTAGGGGTTTCAACCGCTATAAGCTTCCGTACTTCGACTTTTGTCAATTCACTGTACCTACCTAGGCGGAGGGGCATATTTTTTGACAGGGCACCCTACCGCTCTCCGTTTGTAATACGTTTTTTCCCCGTGTAGTAAGCCTGTCAGGTAATAAGAACGTATCAAAAATCTTCTATATTTTTCCTAAGTCGTGTCAGAGGCCTTAATAGGCTTGCTACACGGAGAAAAAAGTCATTTAATTACAGACGGTATTAAGGCCGTGTCAAAAAACACCCCCCTCGCGCGTAGGTACAAAACACCATTACCAAACAGTTACCCAATCTCTCGAGCACCATTTATGAAGCAATGGGCCATACGTCTATGCGAAACGGGATGCACCATTTGACCATTAAGACGCAATCAAGAGCCATACGTGGTAGTAGAGGCAACTTAGGATATAATCATCGCTACCGAGGCAATGCGTGTCCAATCATTCTGCCATGTCAAACACATGGTCCTTTGCATGAGTCTACAACTGACCATTGCTCATATTAATCAAACCCAAGGAAAAAAAAAGACACGTACAAGCATCGTTCGCTGTGCCTATCCGCTGTTCTGCATCTATCCTCCACAAAGCTATTCGTACTCATCTAAGCCGTCCTTTTAGGCAGTCTGCTCAAAGCTATACTTGAGCCAGCCTCCCAACGCTCGCAGACTCTCCCATCGCACGTTTTCGTCTTCCGACTGCATAAGCTCCATGATTCTCGTCTTGAGACCTGCCTTTTCTAGCTGCCATCTCTTCTCTGGTACTTCCTTGACCAGGCAGCCGACGTCGTTGCAGGCAATGGCCAGCACTTGCTTGTCGTTGTCCCAAGGCTTCTTCATAATATCAGCCAGTTGACGAGGAATCTCACCATTCTGGTGTTCCAAAATCTTGCGCGCATTTTCTGCCCAGAATACTTGACTTCTGTGGGGCGGTGACCAGCGCAGGTGGCCAGACTGCACCTCGGCTACATATTCGTCAAAGGTCGTCTTGGTCTTGGTGTATTCCTCGAGCATGTCCTTGAGATTCTGGAGATCATCGAGCAAGTCGGTATCGCTAAGTTGGCGGCCGCCAAGCGTCTCCAGCAGAGGCGGCAGGCGTGCGAGAACCGCCGTGGGCAGCAGTGATGTTTGGTTCTTGGATAGCAGGTTGTACAGTGTCGAGAGAATGAGTCGGCTCGTCTTTTCCTTGGGCGACAGTCGCAAGAGGTGTGTATACAGGAGAACAATGTCGTACTCGCTAAGAAAATATTAGCATGCACCTACTTGAGGAGACAAGGCCAACCTACTTGTTGAGATCATCACCAATCTCTTCAGCCTCGAAGCTCATCTGCCACATGACCAACAAGACATGGTACAACAGCTGTAGGCCAACACCGCCACCAACGGACCCTTCGATGCCGGCTGTGCGACCATTGGTGTTTCCGTTCCATAGGGTAGCTGATGCGTTGCCCGAGTTGCTGACACCTGCGGCGCTGTGGAGAATCTTGATGAGCGGCGCAATTGTCTCGCTGCGCTGGTTCCAAAACTGCCCGCGCGAGGCGTGACCGTTGAGCAGCGTCGAGTATTCCTGCACGGCAATATCTTGCAGGCCGGCGTCGGTACTCTTGGCCAGGCCGGAGATGTATGTAAAGAGGACAGGCAGGGCTCGGAGGGTGGCCTGGGACTCGTCGCGCGAGAGAGCCATCAGCGTCGTCAATGCGTGAGAGGTGAGCAGAGGAATATGGTCCTCGGTGGTGTTGGAGTGAAGAAGTGGTAGAAAGTGCGTGTATGGCTCAGGGTTCTTGAAGATAGCTTTGGCTAGGGATGGGACAGCTAAATAATACAAAAAAGGTGAATGTTAGTAGATGTAGATGGTATAATGAGGGCTGCAAAGACGAGGGAGAAAATGCAAGACTTTGAGTGACATGTCTGCTACTTCCTCCCACACTTAAACAGCTCCAAGTATCAACGTACCGTCCAGGACATCGGCAAGCAGGACAAGAATATACTGGATGACGTTGGCCTGCTTGGCGGCCGTCTCAAGAACGCTGGGCTTGCCATCGCCGCCGACAAAAAGCAAGCGGTAACCATCGAGGTCTTCCTCAACAATGGCTCTTCGCTGCTCGGGCTTCTTAGCCTTGTCCACGGCGCGGATCTGGGCGTGCTGGTCCTCAGTGAGGGTGCCGGCGCGGACCGCTCCTTCCCAGGGAATAGGCCGCTGGCGGATGTTGCTCTGGAGGGAAGCGAGGTACGTTGGCGGATCGAGCGACATGATGCGCGGCGCGTCGCTGCGGGAGAGAAAGGGGTAGGTGCGAGGAACGGACGACCGGTCGGGGCTCGGCGACGGATTGGGTTGATGGGGCGGATGGCCAGAGGACGCGGCGGAAAAAGAAGTCGAGGTTTACGACCAGTGATAATGTAGCCTACCCATTGAGCTCAAGCGACAAAGCATGCGGTAATGTCAAGCCACAAAAGCAACCCCACTGAGTTGACCAGCACGGGCCGCAGGAAGGTGTGGCGGTGCACGTCCCAGCCACCGACGAATGAAATTCGGATGAGGAATGAATCGAGACGTGTATCTAAAATCTCTCGATAGACATATGATGCATGGCATCGGAATATCATCGGTCTTTACCCGGCCACCGTTGTGGTGTGAGATAACCTGACCATGTGGTGTGGTCGGCTGGTCAGGTCAGCGATGGTCAGGTTATGTGTGGCCACGCCACCGTTCGAGTATTGTGTCCGCTTGCGACAGTCTGACCATAACCCTCAGAGGTCAATCCTGAAGGATTATAATACTGCCGTGCTCACCAACGTCGTATGTACTCACTGCACGAGCTAAGCTAGATGTGCAAGTCGCCGTTTGGTGAGAATTTCAAGGTATAAATAAGAGTGGTTTCTCGACAGGCTGCTGGTCATTGTAGTATCAAAAAAAAATGCGTATTTCCAATCTGCTCTATTTGGCCTTGGCCGCCCTCATCGCGCCCGCCATTGCGGACTACCAAGAGTGTCCTGACCATCTCGCGCCTGTCGCTCAATTCTACAACCATGACTGCGCCAATAACGGGCCGGGCAAGCGGCTCGGCAACGTTCGCGTGTGCATGACGGACCTAGCTGAGCACAACTACGGCGAGCCTCAGGGCTGCCACAAGCTGGAGCAGGGAGGCGTGCTTTCCATCTCGCAGTGGACAGATATTCAAGGATGCAATCGTCAGTACGGCAAGGCCGCAGGCTGAGACACAGAGCTAACGAATTAGGACAGTGTACGTGTATACAAATGCCGAGTGCCTGACTGGCATCAAGGAGCTGGCAAACATGGGCGGATGCAACTCACCTTCTGGGGACTGGAGTGGCAAGCCGTGGATGGCGTACCGAGCGTGGTGTCCGCCAATGTGAAGACTGCTGCACACATTGGATATCGCCGATTTGTCGATGCCAATGTAGCGGTGTATAGATTGTAGGTGATGGCTGGTCCACGTAGGGCATTCATGCAGTTTTGTCGCTGCTTGATTAGCAAGCCAGCGTCAGCACCTAGACTAGCAAATCAAGCCAATCGAGACGAATCAGAGCCAAGATTACCCCGTGATGACACCAAGGTGTTTGCGTGGTAAACGCGCTGATTTGTTCACGACAGCAATGCAGGGTAGGCGGCGCAGATGGAGATATGCAAGACGTCACCGCTAGACTAGAATGAGCCGATGCGGGCCGGCCGGCGATGGGCAAAAGGAACGCTGTATGAACTGCTGTGTTCTTCAGCGTCTGCAGCGAGACACGAGACGTTGTCAGCCAGCCAGGCACCGCATTGGGCGACAATCAGGTCCAACTACGGATACCGATACAAGCAAAGACCCATTGGGCGCGACGAGGTGGAGCATTTGGTGCCTAGAGCAAGTAAAAGTAAATCGGCCTTTTTTTTTTGGCCATTGTATGATCCGCTCGAAATGATGATGATCCTGGAGTAGGCACACAAGTGGTGAGCTGGCATGCTTAGTATTGATCGGCTATAAAACACGCTGAATTATAGTGACACAGCACCAAAATCATGGTGGCTCAGGGCTTCACGGGTGGAAGGGTTGCCGGGTTGACGGGTTGACGGGTTGACGTGGCTGACTCTGTTCCTGGATGCAACTCCACGCTAGACAGGGATACACGGGATAATGCAGGAACATGGGAAGTAGGGAAAAAATGAGCTTAAAAAATTCTCCTCTCTCAATAGTCAAAACTCGCAGGGTACCTATTGTACATGTCGGCTGGTCAGGCCTTGGTTTCGTGAAATGGAGGGGCTGGTATGCGCTGTAAGTGGGAGGCTGGGAACATCATGTTAGCGCAGCAGCCCGCACCACCCAACCTTCTTAAGAACGGTACCTATGCACCACGCCCGACGCCGCTGCACGCACCATTTTCTTTCCTTCACATTGTTTCTACCGAATTTTTGAAACCTTTTCTCTCTCGTGTGCATCCCAAAGATTTTGGCTATTTCCCTGGTGCAGCGTTGAACACAGAGCCCATCCTCGCAGTTCTCAATTACACCAGCTACCACACCCGTTGGGCACTTGTCTCACCGACCTCGCTGCGGCCCGCCCCTCCCGCATTCCAGGTGCAGAACCACAACCATCAGAGAATACCACAACTCGCAACAGGTTCTGCTCCCACGGAGCCTCTGCTTCGGGCAGATCCCCAACCGACACAATGGGGACTCACATTCCTCCGTCGTCGTCTGCCTCGTCGTCGCGGCGGACAAGACGAATGCCGCCTACCCGCCTCCTCCTCGCCCTCCTCTCCCTCAGCAGGCCCGTCGCCGCCTCGCCGTACCCCAGAGGCGACATCCTCCACGACGCCCGCTACGCCTACCTCCTCGGCCGGACGTGCGCCAGCTTCTGCGGTGAGAATGGCCAGTACTGCTGCGGCGGCGGCGAGCACTGCACGACGCTGCCCAATAACGTCGCTACCTGCGTCGCCGACGGCGCCGTCGCCTCGCCCCTCTACACCACCACCTGGACCGAGACGCGCACCTACACCAGCACCATCCTGACCTGGTTCCTGCCGCCCCCCGCGCCCACCGCCGGCGTCGACTGCGTGCCCCAGCGGCCCGAGTGGGAGGCCTGCGGCGAGATTTGCTGCGCCGGCTGGCAGACGTGCGCCTTCAAGGGCCAGTGCTCCGCCAAGCCCGGCTACGGCGAGCCCACGACCGTCATCGTCACCAACAGCGGCGTCGTCACCACCCAGTACTCGGCCCCCTACCGCGTGACCGGCACGACGACCATTACCAACACCGGCGTCCGCTCCACCGACGCCGGCACAACTACCGGCACGCCCACCTCGACCAGCAGCACCCGCACGGCCACGGCCACGCAGGACCCGGACGGTGCTGCCGGCGGCGGCGGCAGCACGGGCACGGCCAACAACAAACTCAGCGGCGGCGCTATTGCCGGCATCGTCATTGGCTCCCTGGCCGCCGCCGGCCTCCTTATCCTGCTCTGCTTCTGCTGTATCGCCCGCGGCCTCTTCAACGCTCTCTTTGGCAAGAAGCGCGAAAAGGCCGATCAGTACGACGACCGCAGCACGTCGGTTTACTCGCGCCGCGATCGTCACTCCGGCTGGTTCGGCGGCGGCGGCCGTCCCTCGTCCGTCAGCGACCGCCGCAGCGAAAAGAAGTCGAGCGGCGCCTGGTGGCTCGGCCTCGCTGGCGCCGCCGCCACCCTGCTGGCCCTGCTCAACATCAAGAAGAAAAAGGACGTCCCGCGCAAGACGCCCTCGCGCTACACCGACTCCTACTACAGCTACTCCGACTACACGGGTATCAGCCCCAGCAGCGCCAGCTCCGGCCGCAGGACCACCCGCACCGCGCGCACCGCGCGCTCCGGCCGCTCCAGGACCAGCCGTGCCAGCCGCAGCAGGCTCGACAGCCGCAGCCGCGTCGACAGCCGGAGCCGCATGGACAGTCGCAGCCGTATAGACAGCCGCATGGGAGTGACGAGATCGGCCTACACGGCCAGGTCGTCGTCTCGCCACGATTAGCCGGCCGTCTCCGGAGCAGAAAACGCTGCTCTGGCACGCCTTGCTTTGCTCGGTCGGATACGTGACCTGATAACCACCACGACTGTACATTGAGAAAATTCTTTGCTCACCTTGACTGGTCTCGGACTGGGTAGGTCGAGTTGCATATGCGTTGATTTCTCGTTTTCTATTTTCGGCTCATTGGCAAATGAAGACGGCGTTTGTTTGTTTGTTTATATTTGATGTTTTATTTTGGAATGAATGATGGACGAGGTTGAAAAAAGAACTGCAAAGGCGCCATGACCTATACACAGGGTATCAAATTAGGCGGCTCGCTGATTCTTACTATTTGCTCTTTTGCACCTCTGCATTTAGATTTGATGGACACGACTTGAACGATTTGATAGAATTTGGGAAGAAAAAGGAAGTCCACTGATGGCGAGCCTCGCCTCGTTCAGATCGGCACCCTTTACCTAATGTTGAATATTTCCTATCCAACACACATACATATTCCAAAATAGACTTGCTGCCACAGTCAGTACCACCAACTCCGCGCTCTCCAATCGCTCGTGACCGTACTCGCCGCGGGTGCACATATGAGAACCTCGTCGTTAGATTATTTTGTTTTGCTTTTGTATTTTTTGTATGTAGCCCTTTTGCTACATGACATGCAAGAAACCTTCGCCTCTCCTGTAAGACCCAGAAACGCAAAAGAAACAATCCGTGTCCATAATTTACTCCTCAACAACGTTGCCCTTCTCGGAAACGTACAGACCGTCCAGGAACTAGAGACTATGTTAGCGAACAGAGGGCAAGAGTCCGGTGGGGCGGGGCCGACGAGCAAGCGGGAGCACACTCTGTGGCCAGAATCTCGACTCAAAGCCAACCAGAAATCTGTCCCGCACAAAGCCCCCCTTGCATATATAGATCGTACCTTTCGGATATCCTTGTTGCGGACCTTGCAGATCTGCTGAATGTCGGCGGCACTTTGCGAGACGTTCTCGATCGAGTTACCGGAGAGGACGAGCTCATCCTTTTGCGCAGTCGAGATGGCGACGTCGACACCCTCCGCCATGACCACGCGGCGAACAATCTTCTCGCCGATGAAGTTGCGGATCTCCACCTCCCAGAGACCCGTCTCCTTGCTCTGGTCGACGTTGACGTTGATGGGGAAATGCGCGTAGACGTAGCGCATTTTATATTTAAACCCCTTTGTGACGCCGGTGATCATGTTGCTGATGATGGACTTGACAGTGCGGAGGGTGGCGACATTCTTGCGGTTGCCGTGGTGGATCTCAATCGAGATGATATTTTTCGACGGGTGGCCAAAGTTCACGGCGAGATGGCCGAGGTTCTTGACGAGCTTGCCGCGGGGGCCCTCGACGGTGACGATGCGGGTCTTGATGTTGACCTTGACTGTAGCGCGCGGGAGGTCAGTGGAAACAGTTCGTACATTCGAGCAGTGTGCGTCTCGGCTCTGGAAGGCGTGCAGGCGGCGGACGAGGAAAGAAAGTTTGAGATGCGTCTCCGTAACTATGTCGCAGATTTTTCCCGTATAGTAACCGCAAGATCGTTGACAACTTCTTCCTATAGAATGATTGCGAGCAGGGCGAATTCGTCGTCGTATTCATCGGTGTTGCCGAGCATTGGATCGCAGGTCCGATATGCATCTCAAACTTTTTTTTCCTCGTCTTCGTCGTGTCGTCCAAGCTTCGTCCTACGCCGGATGCCGAGAGCAAAAGAAAATTAACAATTCGTTGACGTACCACCCTGAGGAATCTCCAGAGTCTCCTGGGAATGAATGTACTTCATCCTGCCGGTATTTGATGGGGTGGGATTGGCGTGAGGTTGAGGGTATCTCGGGACTGGGCGGCGGGACAAGCTTGACGAAATGTTTAGCGAAATCGTTGTGGGTAGAAAAGTTCTAGGGCTCGGCGCACGTGAGGGCGAAGGATGGAGGTTGCCGACTTTTTGCCGGGGCGAGTTGGGCGGCTCCACTGCATTTTGTCGAGGAGAAAAGGTGGCTGGTAGCGGCGGGGGGAGCGGCCCACGTGATCTTTAATTCAAGGTGTTAAGCCGAACTGCGAGTTGTGATGAGCGAGACAATTAATGGAAATGGCAGTGCTTCAGAAAGTGAATGCACTGTTTCAGATGTTTTAGTATCTAATCTGACTGTAGATATTATGCAAACTGGCGAGGTTTCTAGTCAATGCCCCTACTGCTAAGCGCCTTGTTGTCGAGCGGCGCAACCACTGCGTCTCAAATTGTACAGCATCGCAAGTTGTGTCCAAGTCTTGCCAGCGAAATGTTTTGCCAATGCAAGCATCCATACGCAGTAGATAAAAGTTGCTGTCCCGATACTCACTCTTGCAAATCTTTGGCGCATGCTAGTGGTGCCAGCCCAACCCCATACGTCAGCTCCCGCGAGGCTCCACAGCAGCAGCAGTAGCCGCAGCTCGCAACTGCCAACCAACGACAAACGTCCCTCCAACCCGCCAGTAACCTCAACCTCCCGCCCCTCTGAGCTCCTTACGCCGACATCACGACGCGCAGCTTGCTTCCGCCCAACAAACCCACAACACCTCTCCCTCGTCCCTCCCCCCCGACCGACGGCGCATGCGAGACTCCCGCCTCTACCCAACATGTCGTACTTTTTCTCCACTCCCGTCGACATTGACGTCGTCCTCGAAAACGCTGACGACCGGTCCATGGTCGACGTCAAGCTCGACAAGAACCGCCGCGAAAAGGCGCCGCTGTACATGGACGGCGAGTCGGTCAAGGGCGGCGTGACGGTCCGGCCCAAGGACGGCAAGCGCCTCGAGCACACGGGCATCAAGGTGCAATTCATTGGCACGATAGGTACGGCAATGAACAGCTATACCACGACGACCCGGCGCAGCAGCCCGCTCGGCGAGTTGTTGTTTGGTGCGCGCGCGCAACCCGCCGTCTCAGCCCGCCCGCCAAAAGGGGGGGAGCGCGCGCGCGCCGGGTGTCGACAATTGGGCGTAGAGGCAGATGCTAACATGTTCGTGTTGTCCAGAAATGTTCTTTGACCGCGGCAACCACTACGAGTTCCTCTCCCTCAACCAGGAGCTCGCCGCGCCCGGCGAGCTGCAGCACCCGCAGACGTTTGACTTCAACTTCAAAAACGTCGAGAAGCAGTACGAGTCGTACAACGGCATCAACGTCAAGCTGCGCTACTTTGTGCGCGTCACCGTCTCCCGCCGCATGGCCGACGTGATCCGCGAAAAGGACATTTGGGTCTACAGCTACCGCATCCCGCCCGAGATCAACAGCAGCATCAAGATGGACGTGGGCATCGAGGACTGCCTGCACATTGAATTCGAGTACAGCAAGAGCAAGTACCACCTCAAGGACGTCATCGTCGGCCGCATCTACTTCCTCCTCGTCCGCCTCAAGATCAAGCACATGGAGCTCTCCATCATCCGCCGCGAGACCACCGGCGCCGCCCCCAACCAGTACAACGAGAGCGAGACCCTCGTCCGCTTCGAAATCATGGACGGCTCCCCGTCCCGCGGCGAAATCATCCCCATCCGCCTCTTCCTCGGCGGCTTCGACCTGACCCCGACGTTTCGCGACGTCAACAAGAAGTTTTCGACGAGGTACTACCTCAGTCTCGTCCTCATCGACGAAGGTAAGAAAGGGCGCTCGCCGCCGCCGTCTCTTGTCGGGTTTCCAATCTCTCTTCCTCCACAGAATGCTGACCTTGTTTTCCTCAGACGCTCGCCGGTATTTCAAGCAGTCTGAAATCATCCTCTACCGCCAGGCTCCCGACCATCAAGTCGAGCAGAATAGCCACGCCCTGGCCGCCCATCCACCCGAGAACAACGCCGTCATGGCGGCGGCGGCGGCGACGGCCGAGGCGTAGATGACGCCGGGTGTTGTGCACTGGCATAATTTTCATGTTGTGATTACCAGCCTTTTTTTTCTTCCCCTTTGTTCGAATTTTGCTTGCTTAGCATAAGTACTGGCGTTACTGGGGCTACGGGAACCGGGACCGCCTAGGCAATGTCCATTTTGGACCAGAATATCCCTAGATAAAGACATTTAAAAAAGAATACTCTTCACATTAAAAGCCAATGAAAATGAAGAAGAGACTGAGACTGTACATTGAAAGCGTCACATTATTCATTTTTCAGCGCCCGGGTTGATTTAACACCACCTATTCAAGTCCAAATGTACAGTCGAAAGAGCAAGAAAAAGAAAAAGAAATTGTTAATCTACAAATCCGCAAGATCCATTTGCCTTTTTGTCGCTGGTTATTTGACCCCTCCGCAAACCCAATGCATTTCTAATGCATTCATTCCCTGTTGCCTCACGCAAGATCCATCACATCATCTGCTGAAAATCCAAACTGGTTATTCTGGATGGCTTCGATTCTGTCCAGCTCGTCCTGGTATTGCTTGCGCACGTCCGCAAGCGAAACGACCGTGCGTTTCTTCGGCAGCCCTGTGGTGTTGTCTGCGACTCCCGGCACACCCTCGTCAAAGACCCACGCCTGCTTGGGCTCGACGCAGCTCAGGGCGTTGATCAGCAGCAGGTACTGCCTCGTGACAGGTGTATCGAGCACATCGTCACCAGTGATTTTGTCAGCCTCGCCCGCAAGCTTCAGCTTCTGGATGCGGTCGAGGAGCACCCACGCGGCGCCGCGCATATTCTGACGCTTGATGCGCCACGCGTACAGCACTTGGTGATAGAGCGCGCCGTGCACCACGTCGGCAGCGTTGCGGCAGCGCTTCGCCAGGAAGTCGTCGACGTCTTGCTGCAAGCCTGGAAAGGGAAGCGCCACAAGCTCGCTGTTGTGGCCAGTCTCGCACATCTTGTCCACGAGGAGGCGCAAGCTGGATGAGCGGAGCGCCCGATCCTCAATGGAGAGAAGGGTGGTGTGGGCGAGCTCAAATTGGCAAGTGGCGAGCGCAGCGCTGAATTGACGAGTCAGCATCTCGGCTTTGACTGAGCCACAATCAGGGCGCGCGGATGTAAACTGCATGGCCAGACGCGCAAACTCGATGACGTACGAGTACGCCTTGTGGCTATCGAAAAGCGCGACAATATGCGAGTAGTAGCGAGGCAGCCCGCTGTTAAAGAGTGCCCATTCTGTCTCGTCAAGCAAGCCACTACTGTGGCGGTCAAGCTGGACTGCTTCAGTACCTGTGACGATTAGCATGCCGCAAACGCAATGTCGTGCTGCAAAACTTACTCATTCCGATGGCAGCTTTCCTGAAGAGGTGTGCCGCGTTGCTATAGTCCTTCAAGGCCAGACTGACACGACCCTGGACATACACCGAAAACGGGTCTTGGCTGCAGAATCTGCCAAGGGTGTCGGCTAGATCCGCTCGGTGCCTCTTCATGAGCGAGCACTGGATCAGAGCTGGCGATACTTCAATATCGCTATCCGAGGCGCAGAGAGAGGCCACAATCTCAGTGATACTCTTACTGAGATCTTCATTCTTGCCGTCAAAGCCGAGCAAGTGGCCAACATTAGCTTCAAGGGCCGTCACGACTTGCGTTTCATCACTGCTCTTCTTGGGCAACATGCTCCATCCTGGCCTGGCCAGGGGCACAGCAAGCTCTGTTTGAGACAGACTTCTGAGCAGGTCTAGCCGACGCAGGGCGGCTACCAG
This sequence comes from Beauveria scarabaeidicola, assembly GCA_037289395.1. Lineage (NCBI taxonomy): Eukaryota > Fungi > Ascomycota > Sordariomycetes > Hypocreales > Cordycipitaceae > Beauveria > Beauveria scarabaeidicola. The sequence continues at coordinate 12,474 of JAEIJG010000326.1, read as the reverse complement.
GCTTCGGAACACATTTCCAACATCGACACGGTGGTGAAGGGCGTCCTCCTCGTTATCAAACTCAAACTCCATATGAGCAAGGAGAATGAGTTGACTGAAGCACACATTCCACAGCAGCGCCAAGCAGTCTTGTGTGGCAGCCATCAGAAGCTTTCGTCCAAATTCGGTGACTGGAGTATTGAGCTTCCGGCCCCTGATCCCAGCAGGACTTGCGACTAGACCAAGGATTTCATTGTACAGTTCGTCGGTCACTATGTTAAAGTTTTGACCAAGAACGTCGACAATTTGTGTGCAGTCCTCGTCCGTAATCCCTCGCCAGAACCCAGCCTTGTCGGAAAAGAACTGAATGCGCTCTAGGTCCGTCTTTTGCGACTGTTCGAATAGTTCTGGCCGTAACGCTGCGTTGCAGAGCTGTAGATAGCTGTCTGAGAATCCGTCCACAAATGTTAGCGCCGAGTTGATGAGTGCTGCCTCGTGTTGTCTGCCCTGCTCGGGGGTGTGGAGGTTGTGATATATGCGCTCCAAGTCGCTGCACTCTCTGATGGCCGACACCAGATCGGCGCAGACAACCCAGGCAATGTCGGATTCGGGATCAAATGCCAGGCTGAGGGCCTCGCCTCGTTGCTTGTCCAGTTCGATGAGCAGTCTGTAAAAGCGGCGCCATTGGCTTTCACTCGATGATCTGAATTGCTCATAGTCCATCGCACCGGTAGCACCTCTTTCCAGTAATGCTGCTGCGCCAAGCACTGAGCAGATAGATTCGGCCAGGCCACGTCCCTTGATGCCCTCTGGGTATTTGCCAAGACCGCGTTCGTAGATGCAAAGTGCTACCTCGAGTGTCGCTTTGGTAAATCTGCCTGGCTTCAGGATTAATTGCAGCCATTTTTCTGTGACATCTTGGGAGTCCCACGGTCCAGAGGTCTCGGCAGTGAACAAGCCTGTATCGGAATGGACACCTTCCCAGCCCCGTTGCCAAACCTGCGACATGTTTGTTCTGTCCAAGTCGAGCCGTTGAACTCGGTAAGTAATATTATTCTTCCACAATGTCCAGAGGCTTATATTGCCATCCTCGGGCGATGTGAGCACAAAGTCAGCCAGAGTCCATATGTCTGACGACGACGGGGTCTCGGGTATAAGGGTCAGTTTAGGGAAAAGGTCCTCAAAGGTGATTGAATGAGGTCCCTTGGCGACAATTTTCCAGAACTTGAATTCGCCTGGCCCAATAGGCGAGTATGTGGCGCATATTCTCTGACCCGAGCTGCGTCCGACAATCTGTACCAGGTTGGCCTGAGAGGGATCTAGAGTCCATTTTCCAATCTCCTGTGGTGATCTATCGGCACCAAGCAAGTCTCCTGTGAACAAAATTTGGCCGTCCTGGATATTCCATACACGGATGCGATGGTCGAGGCAAACGGTAATGGCAAAAAGGCAGCCATCCAGCCCCAGCGATGTGACCTGCACCGCAGTGGCAGCACTATATTCCATGTTGGTTCGGCCATATCGAATTGTGTGGTTGCCTTGAAAAGGAAGCAGGCTTCGGAGATTCTGTTTCCATCCTTGCACGTTGAAGAAGGATTCCTTCCATACGCCGCCTGTACCATGTTAGCTGACTTTCTCCATGTACCTATTAGCTGCCGAGTATCAGACATACTATCGTCAGCCTGGCCTCTGTCTAGACGAATCATGCCGCCATCATTGACCGTCACCAGCAGGGTATTGGCCGACACGGCCACCATGCGATGCGCGTACTTGAAGCCCAGCCCGGCCGGCGCCTGTACCTTGGCCAGGTCCGACAGGCCCGCGTCGACTGCCGTTCGCTTCCTGAAGAGGTCGGGCCGCAGCGTAAACGTGTAGAGGTGGGACGACGTGTCGAGGACAAAGAGGCAGAGCGCGTCGTGCTCCTGCGGGTCGGCGAGGGCGACGCAGCCCGGCTGGATGGGCACCGCAAAGTGAAAGTTGAGCACGAGCAGCGCGTCGGCGGCCTTGCCGTGGCGGCAGACGTCGGCGGCGCGCACGCTCAGCAGGTGGCCGTCCTCGAGCACGCGCCAGAGAAAGTTGCGCGGCGTGTCGTGCCACTGGCGGTGGAAGATGGACGCCGCGCTCGCGAGGTTCTTGTGGCGAAACGCCGTCTCGTCTTCGGCCGCGCCATCGTTCTTGCTGCTCTGGCGTGAGGCACCGCCGGACAGCGATGGGACGCGGATCGTAACAATCGAGGCCGCCGACGGAGGCTCGAGGTTCAAGCGGGTCTCTTTGAAGAGAAACTGCGCGTCGCCCGAATCCATCTCGCCTCCTGGAGCTCTACGAGCGCATGCGTCGTACGTTCCTTTTGAGATAGGTAAAAGAGAGAGGGTAGTTCGATGGTTCGCGAGGTCGACGATGCAGAGCGCTTGGCAATGTAAATTGGTGTTGATGGGCGCAAGGTGGGCGTTGGAGTTCTGTTTTTATAAGTGTATGGCACAGTAACACCACTCACTGGGTGGTTACACATACAGTGGGTTGACAAAAGTTTCGTACGCTCCACCTAAAAGCCCATATACTCGTTTTTTACGTAAAAGTTTAAATGCCTATAATATATATAAATTAATATATTTTTATAATTAAAGTTAGGAGTATATTCTTATCTATATAAATTTAGTACCTATAAAATTAATACTTTATATACTAACCTTATATAATAATATATATAATAGGGTAATATAATATTAAAGTTAATAGCTACTCTAATAATTTATCTTTAAAGTCCTCTTATATCTTAACTATTATAATAAGCCTTTAAAAGGTAAAATCTATTTTTAGTATATCTAATAGCTCTAGGTATTTTTTATAAACTTTTTCCTTTAATAGTTTCTATAGGTTTTTAATAGGGTTAAGATTAGGTAAGTAAGGTAGCTAATCTACTAGTATTATATTATTCTCTCTAGTAAATTCCTAAAACTATCTCTTAATAATTTAAGCTATATAAGTTAGTATATTATCTTAAATAAAAAAATAACTAGGTTTTATAATTATAAGTAAATTCTCTTATAAGTAGTTAAGAATTTAGTAGCTAGTAATACTATCTCTAGCTAAGTTAGGGTTACTAGAAAGGGGTATTAAACTTATCTTTTTTCTACCTATAAATCTAGCCTAAAATATTTAAGAATAATAGGTTAGCTTTATTTATAGTTAAATATTTTTTTTATTACTTTAGTTTTCTTATATAATATTAGATAGTAGAGTTATTAGAGTTTAAAGTAATAGACCTTTTTATAGAATATTATAATAAACAGCTAGCTAGGTACTTACTATAACTACTCTACACTATATATACTACTATTACGCCTTTATTAATTACTAGAACTACTTTTAATAACCTAATCTTTTACCCTATAGTCTAATAGTATAGGCGTATATTATACTTTAAAAGTATATAGCTAGTAGCCTAAGTTTAACTCCTACTACTAATAAGAGACTTACTATATATATAGAAGTTATATAGGTACTAGTATAAGGGGCTTATATACTAATAGTCTTCTTAAGGGTTAAATTAGTAGCTAAAGTCCTTAGAATAAGGTTAGTAGCCTTAGGGAGCCTACCTAGGTAGTTATAGATAGCTAGCTAGGGGGAGGAGTATAGTATAATAAATAGCTAGTTAGGTACTTATTATAATTACTTTATATTATATATATTACTATTATATCTTTATTAATTACTAGAACTACTTTTAATAACCTAATCTTTTACTCTATAGTCTAATAGTATAAGTGTATATTATAAATACTTACTTAGTATACTCTCCTTAACTATATATAATTATTATCTTATCTATAAAAATCTAGTACTCTTAAATAACTAGATTTTATATAATATAGGTTTATATAAATTATAGTCTTTTTCTTATAATTTTATTATTTAATTTTAGCTATTAGATTATAGTTCTATAAAGAATACCTTAATTTTTAAGATAGTATATAAGTATATATATAGAATATATTAATCCTACCTCCTTAATTAATTTAGTATTTTTAATAAAAGGGTTATTAGTTATAATTTATATAATAACTCTCTAATTATAATTAGAAATTATCTTTAGGTAGCTAAAGTATAATAACCTCTTAGCTTTATCTTAGGCTTAGTAATATATTACTATATTATATATACTATTAATAATAACCCCCTTACGCGCTATAATATCCTTAGGCTTTATACCTATTTTATATATAGTTATAACCCTTATTTATTTATATACTAAATAGTACTTTTTTTATACTAATTAAGGCATTATTAGTAGAATTATCGCGGTAATAAAATATAGTGTTAATATTATAGTGTAGGGAGGTATAGGGTGTGATAGAAAAACATACGGAACTTTTATCTCCCCACTATAACCTGTCCTAGATCCACTAAGTTAACCTATCCTAGTTTAATTCTACTAATGTTTCCCTAGGATAATACTTATACTAGTATATATTACTAATATAAATACTAACCACTAACCACTAAATATACTATAGTAAACCTAAATAATAACTACTAACTTAAACACCTAACCACTAACCTAACTACTAACTTAACCACTAACCACTAACTTAACTACTAACCTAGGTAACTAACTACTAACTAAACTAGCTTGTTATAGTATAAGCCTACTATCGGGGAAACATCAGCAGAATTAAACTGGGATAGGTTATCTCTGACCACACTTAGTGGCACGCTTACATAAGGCTGATCACTGCCCAATACAGTTAGCTCCGAGACGGTCACGCCTGGCTCAAGCACGTTATTCTAGATAAAAACAGCAAGGCGTAGGCTATAGTATAGGCACATCGACTAATCAAAAGGCAGTAGGTTATCCCGAGGGCTGCTATTTTAACAGCAGAATCTAGTTAATTGATAAAAGAAGTAGGCCTATGTTCACTAGCGTAGCGCTAAAATTTTTTAGCTAATTAGAGAGTAGAGCTCCCTAGTGCCCTATTAACCACTATTAACACTAAGAGCCTAAAGTCATAATAGCTTATTCTAGTATTATCTTACTTAATAGTATATATTAAAATAGCCTCCCTTATAAGCTACTAATTTACTTTAATTAATAAGGTATTCTTTATAATTAAAGCTAAGTAAGCTAAAATTAGCTATATAATTATAAAAAAGAACTTTTAAGTTACTCTTAATAGTAAAAAAGAGTTATATTTTTAATATAATAGAAAAGGTAATAGATACTAGTCTATTAAGCTAACTTTAACTAAGTATAATATAAGTATAAAGTATTATAAATATCCTTTTTAGGGCTTAATAAAATAATATTAATTTAATAATTCTTATTATATTATTTTTTATAATAAAACTTATAATTACTTAATAAGAGCTTACTTAAAGACCTTAATAAAGATATATTACTATTTATAATTTATTTTTAGCTATAATTAACTCTAGAAAGTTATTAAATAAAAGAGTAATATTAGTAAAATAACCTTATAGGTTATTTCCTAATAAATTATTAGGAAATATCTTACTATTATAATTATAATAGATATATATAATATTTAATATAAGCTTTAGTAAGATAAATATAATACTAGGTCTTTTACTATTATATTTATTAATTAACTTAAGGAAAATCCTAATATTTATTATTATAAAATATTTAAAGGCTTAAATAACTAAATTATATAAGTTTTTTAAGTATATTTATCCTACCTTAATTATTAGAAGAGAAACCTAGAATTATTAATTATAGATAATATATATAAAGTTAATTACTTTAATATACTATTACTTTAAATTAATAGTATTATATCCTTATATTCTACCTTTTTTATAATATTCTTTATATTATTAAAAGAAGATATAAACGCGTTTAAGCAGTAATTAATATAACTATATACTATAGCTTTATAAGTAAGAATTATACCCCTTAATATTATTATTATAGATTTTAATTAAGTAATAAAAAATATACTTATTAGGGTCTTTCCTAATATATAGTAGTAAATTTATATATAGTATATTAATAAGAATACTATTATATAACTTAAGAAGAAATAGATTAAGATAGACACTAGGGAAATACCTAATAAAGATATGTTATTATATAGCCTTAGTAATAAGGCGCCGCTACTAGTTATTATAAATCCTAGCTATTTACACTCTCTATATAGCTAGTATTAATAAGAAAATTAATAACTAGATTATATCTTATTTACTAGTTCTAATTAATAGCTAAATCCCTTATAAAATAATCTAGCTAATAGGTAAGCTTAGTAGAGTAATTTAGGGGGTAATCTACCCTTCTTATCTACTATAATATTTACTAATTAGTAAGACCTTATTTATAATATTATAATAGAAGATAGATTTCTCTACGCTTAAGATAACTTTTAGTAAAAATATTATATTTAAAATAGTAAGCTTAAAATTCTCTTTCTAATAATACTATCTAATTATATTTTTCTTTAGTAATATTAAAGTATTTAGATAATATATATATCTTTTATTAATAATAATTTACTATCTTTATAACTTATACTTATTATAACTATAATATTATTATTATTAAATTACACTAACTAAGCCTATATATACCTATCTAGTCTTATTATCTTTATAAGTAAAGGAAAAACTAGACTCCCTAAAGGAAAACCCTTACTTCTCTATCTATCTCTAGTTATATATTAGTTCCTAGTAGGGGCTAGTAAGGCCCCTCTTCCTAATTATTTTTTATTTTTCCCCCCTTAGGGGGTAGGGGGGTGTCCCCTTTACTAGGCCTTAGTTCCTCCTTATCTACTTTATACCTACTCTATACCTATCTTATCCTAGATCTACCCTAGGTCTAATATTTATATAGGTTAGTCTCTATTAGTTATATACCTACTTTACTATTTTCTTACTCTTAACTAGGTAGTTAAGTATATAAAGTATATCTCTATAGTCCCTTAATAACACTATAGTAAGGGTATAATACTAGCTATAATCTTAGCCTATAAGTTTATACTAAAGAAGTATATAATAGATATCTTTTACCTTATATTTATACTAATATATCTTTATATTATATTTAGGTATTTATTACTTATAAAAGAAAGTATTTAACTTAATCTTTTTTATTTATAACTATATTATAATAAAGCTAATATACTATAATAAATAAAAGAGTAAGGTTACCTTAGCCTTATATCTAGCCTATAGGGGCTTATAAACTAAGAATAAGGTAAGCTACCTTATCTACCTCTAGCTCTTAGTTTCTTTATACTCTTACTTTACTCTTTATATTTAGTTAGCTTAAGCCTTAAGTATATACTAGTCCCCCTCTAATATCCCCCTATTTATCTTTAATAGGTTCTAGTATAAGTCTCTTATTAGTAATAAGATTTATTTATTACTACTTTAGTAAAGTAAGACTAGGGTTAATATTTATATAGTAATATACTAGAGCTAGGCTATAGCCCTATTAGCTTCTTATTAGTTAAGGGTTTTACTTTTTTATATTATTAAGTAAATATCTACTAGTAATATACTAAGCTTTATCTCTATATAGTAAGTAAGGGTAGTCTTAAAGGCTCCTTTAACCACCCTTAAGTACCTTACCTATAACTCTTAAAAGGGCTTAGCTAGGCCCTTTATAAGGCTAGCTATAAGGCTATATTATATTATTACTTTAAATAATATAATTAGATAAATTCTCTAAAGGTAAATATCTCTTACTTCCTTAACCCTTAGGCCTTATAACTTTCTTACTATTAGCTATAAGGCTTAAAGTATAAACTAGACTTTCTTTAATATAGACTTAACTTACTTTTACTACCTTAACCTTACTAATAGTATTACTCTAAGAAGGTATATATTTATTAATAACTCTACTACCTTACCCCTAAGTATAAGGGGGCTTAGGTCTAAGGCTTACTTATATTAGAAGTATAATAGCTTAAACTTTAATATAAAGAAACTTAATTAATAGGTTCTTACTTAGTCTTTATATATAATTTAAGTATTTTCTAGCTAAGACTTAGTTTTACTATAGTCTTTCTTTATATATAGTAGGTTTATATTATTTATAAAGCTAACTATATATAAACCTAGAGCTACCTTAAGGGCTTTATATAATAAGCTTATAAAGAAGATAAAGAGGATTAGAGATAATAGTAAGCCTTATAAGACTCTATACTAGACTACCTTTTCTCTTATTATATTATTATTAATCTAGAGCTAGTTTATTCTCTTATTAAGGAAAGATTAGATAAGGTTAAAGATCTTCTCTAGGTAACTTAACTAGTAGAGCTCTTAAACTAATAGTCTATAGTTAATATTATTAAAGGCTCTAGCTATATCTAGCTAGAGGAGTAATATAGCCTTACCTTAGGCCTAAGCTATATAGACTAGCTTAATAACTATTATAATTACTATCTTTATTAACCTATACCTCTAGTTCCTTATCTAACCCTTAGGGAGGAGCTAGTATATCTTTACTATAGTTATAATATAAGTAATAAGAATCTTCTTAAATAACTTACTTATTATATTAAGAAGGGTTATTAGTTACTATCTTCTTATTATTTAGAGGTTATTTAAGGTCTTCTTAGGCTTCTAGAGGACTATAGTAAAGCTAGCTTAGTACTAGGCTAGGTAGTGTCTAGACTATAATAATATATTAAAGAGCTTTACTAGTATCTTATAAAGGGGGGGGGCTAAGGCCTTAAGGAGCCTATATAAGACCCTATCTAGGCCTAGGGTATTCTAGGCTATATAGCCTCTAAGTATATCTTTAACTTTATCTATTATAACTTCTATAAGGATTTCTATTTTATCTTATAAGGGTTTAGGGGCATCTAGCTTATAGACTAAGGCTATATTATACCTAGGCTTAGGACTAATAACTACTAGGGCTAGAAAGAACTTTTAGGCTAAAACCTCTATTTTCTTCTCCTTTAACTATATTAAGGTATTATAGCTTAAGTAAGCTAGCTTTAGGATTATATTAGCTATATATTCTACTATAAACCTTTTTACCTACCTATATTATTTCTATAATACTAATATATTACCTAGTAAGTTAAGGTATATTCTCTAAGTAGCCCTTTATACCTTAGCTAAGGCCTAAGTCTAGTCCTTTCTTACTCTATATATAATCCCCTAGTCTACTTTATTTCCTAACCTCTATATCTACCTCTATATCCTCTTAGTCTTAGTAACTACCTAGCTAGTTTTTTAGTTCTATTACTCTAGCCTCTTAGACTAAGGGGGGCTTATTATAAGGATAGCCCTAAGGATAATATTTTCTACTACTAGTATAAGCTACTTATATACTACCTCTACCTCTAAGGGTCTTATTATTAGTAGTTTAGTTATAGTTAGGAGTTAGGCTATTACCTTAGCTAAGGTAAGACTAATATTAATCTTTCCTTATTTCTTTATTAGCTTATTTCCCTCTAATTTATAAGCCTAGAGCTCTAATAGCTATAAGATATAGTTAGACCTAACTAGATTCTAGTCTAGTATTATATATCTACCCCTTAGTACTAGAGAGGCTTAGAGGAGGTCTAAGGTACTTATCTAGTAATTATAGTAATACTATATTACTATTCCTAGGGGTATAACTAATATAGTTCTAATATAAGTAAGGGCCTTAATTATATTATCTATAAAAAGGGACTTTTTATTATAAAGGTCTTAGAAGGGGTAGTAGAGGTTAAAGTCCCTTATTACTATATATAGAATCTCCCCTTTTAATAGGATTTTATTTAGGAGTCTATATAGGTTTATACCTAGTTTAGAGTAAATACTTATAAGAATAAGGGGGTTATTAAGGAATTTAATATAGTATATATCCTTTTTAACTATTACTTCTTATAATACTCTATTAACCCTTTTATAGATATAAGTTACTACTTACCCCCCCCCTATAAGCGCTAGTATAAAGCTAAGGAGGGGGCGGGTAAGGGGCTACTTAGTAATACCTCTTAGATTATAATAATATCTAGGCTATCCTCCTAGTAAAGAGCTAGCTAGATATTATTATTATCTTTATAAATATTCTATAAGAGAATCCTTATTTAGTTATCTAGGCTAGGCTAGTTTAATTATAACTATATCTTAAGTTAGTTCTAAGACTATTAATAATAATAAGAGTAGTAAGAGTAATAACTTATTTTATAATTAGACTATAAATACTAGGGCTAATAATAACACCTAATATAACTAGTCCTTACCTATAGTAGGTATAAGGGTTTTATACTAAAGAATCCTAACTAGTAACCCTAGGCCTATAAACCCTATTCTAAGGTTAATAAAGTTAAAATTTAGTATATTAGTTTATACTAGAAAAGGTCTTTAAATTAGGGCTAAGGAGGAGAGGCCTAGGGGCTACCCTCTTAGACACTATACGCTCTTAGCTCTCTTTAGGGGTAATAACGCCCTTAAGGACCTTAGGCGTCTTTCTTCCCTAGGGTAGTAGCTCTTAAACTCTATTAGTTAGAAGTAGTATACCTCTTAAGCGTAGCCCTAATACTACCTTATAATAGGGTAGTCTTAGGACTGTGTTAGGTCTAAAATAGTCCCTATAGTACACTATATAATAAGTATTACTAATAAAAGAATATGCCTCCCCTAAAAATAATAAAAATAACTTTTTTATCTTTTTTATATTTTATTTCTAATATTAACCTTATAATTAAGACCTTATTTAGGTGTTTTTTTAATTATTAACTATATATTACTTCTTATAATAACTTTTCTATATTTAAGCTAAATATAACTATATCTTTCTCTTTTATAATTTTTATATTTCTAATAATTTAATACTTCTAATTAAGCTAACCTTAATTATTTTATATATATATATTAACCCTTAGAGGGATAATAATCTTTTATTATATTATAGACTATAGAAGTTCTTATATATAGTACCTTATTACTATAGGTTTTCTAGTGGTTCTCCCTATCTATTATAATAACATTTATAGTATTATAAATATAAGCTATATCACTATTAAGATATACTAAAATAATATATAACTATAAGTAAAATTAATAAGATAGCTAACTATTAGAATAAGGTGGGTTAGTTTTAGTGGTCTTAATTAAGTAATATAAAAAGGGTTCTATTTATATATAATTAAGGCTATTTATAATTAAGTTACTATAGCCTCTATAGCTTATAAATAAAGTAAGGTAAATTAGCTCTTCTAAAGTATAACCGGCTATTACCTAAGGCACCTATATAATTAGCCGCTTAAGCTAGTGCCTTAAGTAATATTAATAAAATCTCTTTATAGCTTAATTCTAGCTAATTTATTTAAAAATATAATAAAAAGGAAAAATAATAAATATACTATTACTAATACCTTATTCTTCTAGTACTAGCCTCTTCCTACTACCGCCGCTATTAGCGCTTATATAAAGGAAAATCCGCCTCTTCTATCCCTTTAAGGGGGGGTCTTTCCTATTTAATATAAAGAATAGAGGATTCCTCCCCCCCCTAGGCCTATTAAAGGCTATAATCCTAGCGTTAGAGTTATTAAGGGCTTTAAAAGAAGGTATCTAGAGAATATTATAATAAATAGGTAGTTACTACTAATTAGTTCTAGCTAGTCTTATTAAGAGAAGGTGTTTTAAAAATATTATAGTAAATATATAGTTATTACTAATTAATTACTAACTTCTTTAAAAGAAGAGCTCTTAAGAGAAGGCGTCTTTAAAATATTATAATAAATATATAACTACTACTAATTAATTACTAGTTTCTTTAAAAGAAGGGCTTTTAAGAGAAGGTATCTCTAAAATATTATAGTAGCTAATCTCTCCTAGGCTATTACCCCCCCTAATAGTCCTAGATTTTAATTATATAATTAAGAGAGGCTATAATAACCTCTTTTAGTTATACTAGTTAGGACCCCTAGTTAAGGTAAATTAGGGTCTACCCTCTCCCTTATACTTTACCCTCTCCCTCTCTACTTATCCCTTAAGGTAAATATTTAAGATATTCTCCTTAATTAGGGTAAATAGAGCTTTATTTAATAATACCTTTATTATTATATTAGCTAGGTTATTATCTTTATTAATCTATTATATCTTAGTAGCTTTATAGTATTTATAGCTTTATTAGAGTATTATAATATTAATTATTAAGTATTTTTCTTTTATTATATTAAGCTTAATAAGGTACTTATATAAAGAATATAAATCTATTAGTAGAATTATTAGGATTAATAAGATCTTAAGTTCTTTTATTATTAAAGTTAATATTAAATTAATTATATAACTAGTATTTACTCCTTATACTATAGTATATAATTCTAATACTAAAGTGCTTCTTATAACTCTTTTTAACTTAATTAATAACTATATTATAATATTAGCTTTAATTTAGGTAGATTTATCTTAGTCTATTATCTCTTTATTACTTATTATAATAATATATCTAATCTAAGAACTTAAATCTTTATTATTAGTAAAAGATCTATTAATAAAGATAAATAGCTTAAGTACTTAGAGGTCTAGGGG